>JAOZJS010000507.1:0-30694 GCA_025882695.1 Amerodectes protonotaria | reverse complement strand
TGGCCGTTTGGCCAAGAAATTCAAATGAAATGAATTAATGAACATTATGATCATCCACCATGATAACCGAGGAAACCTATCCCTTGGTACATCAAGAAGAAGATGGTGGAGGAGGAGGAGGAGAAGACGGAGAATATCAAATTATAATGAGTTTTCTCTGTCTCTGTCTGTCTCTCTCCATCTTCTTTCACTTCTTCTTGCACTTTGCATCTTTCGCATAATTCAAATCCTTCGTGGATATCGTCTTCTTTTTTTTTCTTCTTCTTCTTAATTCATTCATTTTCTTCAACATCATCCGGTATCCAAACGACAAGATTAGAGAGAGAGAAAAAAAATAAATGTAAAGGTGGACCAATATCTAGTTTCTAGAATGTTGTACATTTTTTTTTGCGTGGGATCCATCCACCGTGATTCTGGAGTGTGTGTATATGTGTGTGTGTGGGTTGTTCAGTTGGATTCTCAGTGTGGTCGTCCATCTGCTTGATCATCTTGGTTCGGCGGTGAACCTCGGCACACCGGCACATCTCGTATATGTGTCTCGACCAACATGGTGTACCCTACGCGATGCACACCTTTGGCAAGTTGACACCATTCAGGGCGCCGCATCATTTTCATCATCATTCGGACATTGGTTTTGCAAGCGAGTGTGTGTATGTAAATGTGGCCAATGTGACCGAGAGCATCAGCAAATGACAACGAAGACAACAAAAATATCCAAAAAAAATGAATATAAATCCTCGTTCAATTTTTTCCTTGTTTCATAAATTTCCAGTTTATTGATTGCAAACCGATTGTCTTCTTCTTTTGTTTATTATTAATATTGTTATTAGTGGTAGTATTATCATCTTGGTTGGTTGGTTGTTTTACATCAATCATGATCGACAGTTCTTGTCGTATCGACTGAATATCGTTTTGGGCGATCAGACGATCCACCGTCCCACCATCCACAACCACACACACACATATACACTTGTGTGTCTGAACAAATTCATATTTCTTCATATTTGCAAAATGTTCAAAATGATCGAAGCCACCTATCCCTGCCTGCATCCTGTATCCATACTCGCTCCTCACCAAGCATTTCTACATGCTTGTTCGTTTCGGCATCTTTCCAACACATCCATCCATCGATCTATTGTTGTATGTCAAGCGTCTCCGAGAAGCCGAGAAGAATATGTCACATGCTTGCTAAACGATCACATTCATGGTTGGTTCGAAACCAACCAGCGAAAACCGGAGAACGCGCCAGAGAGAGTCTTTTGGGATGGATTTTCTCTCTGGTTTGACGCGTCCGTCTCTATGGTCGTCGTCGTCGTCGTCGTTTCTTCATTGGCTAGGTTTTTTTGCTCGGGTTGTCAAGTTGGAATATGTTTTTTTTCCATCTCCATCTCCATCTTCTCTTGCCTTGCCACATCCATATATTATATGATTTTGTCAACTTTGTCGTATCCCCCTTTTTATTATTATTATTACTAGTATTATTAGTATTTTGTGAATCCTGGGCCAACCAACCGATCACTGGCATACATGTACTCCCGCACACACATACACCACATCATCATCAACATCATTGTAATAATTGGACACACACATCCGAAGACATCATCCAGGCATCATCCCAAAATACACACATACACACACTTTATATTTGTTTCGGTTGTTGGATGTTGGATGTTGGAAATTTTTTTTTGTCGTATGCCTGTGTGTGTGCATGCATGTTTGTTTAATATTATTACCATTACCCATTAATATTATTGCCATTTGGGATACCAAATGGCAATCGGGTTTGGTTGCATCAAACCGAGAGATGGAGAGAGAGAGAGGGAAATATATAAATAACCAATAACATTTATATAGCCCACATTCTACATCACACACACACATACACACACACACCATTTATTTGTACCAATATTTTTTGTGTTGGTTGGCCAGCCAAACGATATCCATCCCAAATGAAACATCACCAGCAACATGGTGATGGTGTATCCATCGTTTTGGGATACGACATCCTAACGGCCAGATGGATTCATCATCATCTTCATTTTCATCTTGATCTCATCTTGGTATTTCGTTTGTCCACGACCACGACGACGACAATCCAGAAGAAACCACCAATCCAGAAACGAATATGAATATGTTCGAATATGTATCATCACACCACCAGAATGATCAGATGTGATGTGATGATGAAGATTGAATTGAATCGAACATCGAAGAAAAAGAGAACAAGGCGCCGCGCAACTCTTCGTTGATGGAGAACTGGTGAAAATGATGAAGATGATGAAGAAGAAGCTTCAACAAAACAGCCAGCCAGCGAGATAGAGAGAGAGGGAGAGAAGGAGAGAGAGAAAACCATTGTTGTCATGGCTCCGTTCTTCCGAGGATGTTGGTTGGTTGGTTGAAGATTCGTTTCGTTTCCATCGTTCGTTTCTATCGTTCGGTGTTGATTTATTCTTCTTCTTCAGATGTGGCTACCACTGCCGCCCTGACCAGTTCCTGGTGGAAACACCACCACCACCATCATCATCATCGAGAAAGGAAACAAAATTTTTTATTGGAAGACGGCTACGATGATGGTGATGATGGTGGGCAGAAGCAAACAACAATCCAGCTACGCCAACCAGAAACCGCATTCGATACAAGCACCAACCACCATGGATACCACACACCACACATACAACACACACACACACACACATAGACACGACCAACAACACAACAACGAAAAGTATACCAAAAAAAAGAAGAAGAAGAAGAAGAAGAAACAGAAATATATTTTCCCGAAACACACACACACACACACACACACACACTCAATCCTATTGGCTGCGAAAAAAGATAAAAAGCCAAGTATGGTTTGGCTAACATTTTCATTAATCTTTTTGTTGGCCAAACGGAAACATGAACAACACACACACACACACACACACACACACTATACCCGAATCATCATTATCATCATCATCATCCACAACGACGACGACAACAACAACGGTTCCCCTGTGCAAGTGCCTGTGTGTGTACGTGCGGCCAGGCGGGCGGGCGTATGTGGAACCAAGTCAAAAGGCGCCATAAGAACAGAAGAGAAGAGAAGAGAAGAGAACCAAAAAAAAAATCATACGCGCTTCATGCGCGCACCGGTCCAAATGCCACCAGAAGAATCCAGGGGATCCACCGTTGGAGCGTTGTTGTTGGAGATCGATCAACCGAACTAAACATACACGCACAGAAACAAGAGCATGAAGCGATGTGGATCAACCACCATCATCAAGGTTCCTCTACCACCACCGGATCTACACCACACTGGATTCTTTTCTCGACATTTACCGCTCCAACAATAACCGAATCTTGGGCGGTTATTGTTGGACGAACTTCGGAAGGTAGCAGAAGAAGCAGAAGTAGATGAAGATGAAGACGAAGATCAAGCTGAAGAAGAAGAAGAAGAAATCCAAACATATAAAATACATATAAAAGAAACGATCCGAGAAAAAAATTATAACAGAACCACACAACAACAACAACATGGTGGTGGTCGTCGTCGTCTTCATCATCATCGGGGAGAATGGATGTCGCGTTCATCATGGCGTGAACAAAAAAAATTTCCATCTCTCTTTATTGTTTTTCTTCGTGTTCGTCGGTCTTGTGTGTCTGACTGTGTGCGTGTGTGAATTATATAAAATCCCAGAATCTGCACCGGATCCATTCATTTCGAATTGACATCATGGCCGGATCCAGTTGGGCCGCTGACGCCGGATCATCACCATCACCATACTCCTATTCAACATTGATGATCATAATGTGTGCGACGCATCAAATTTATAATTAAAGGCATCGAAATTTGATTTTGATTAACTCTTGGCGGGTGGAAGAAATAATAACCGGCCATGATGGTGATACGGATATTTTCCCGGCGAACTAATTCCCGGATTTAATTTAATCAATTTGGATGGAAAACAAACACACACCAACCCGCAGAAAAAGACGGGACCCGCGGTCATTATCATCAGCTAAATAAATGGCAACCATGGTCCATGGCACCATCATCAAGCATTTATTATTTATATTTGCCAAGAAATTATCTTCTTTTTTCATGATGAAAAAAAAATTAATTCTTCGGGTTGTTTCCCGGTCCGGTCCGGTCGGTTATTATTACCGTTGTTGTTGTTGTTGCGCCCGAATATTCTGCTTCTCTTCAAAACGCATCATCCCCTCAAGAGAATCCTCATCTCCTTATTTATTTTTCTTTTTATTGTCTTTCCTGCGCGCTGGTTTTCATCACATTTTCTTGCGAAAACATCGTTGTTATACCCGAGAGAAGAAGAGCAATAAGCAAGAAGACACGATTTGGAGAAAAAAAAATTGATTCCATCCAAAACCATTCATCATTCCAGCCGCGTTCAAGCTTGTTTTATTATTATTATTATCATCATCATCATTATATTATACACACACAAAACATTCGACAAGTTGGTTCATCATTTTTCATCGTTTCGTCTTTCGTTCTTCGCAAACAAACACACATAGTCGTTGCTGTTTGTTAGCCATGATTCCATGGGGCCGAATGTTTGCCGAACGATAATGATTCTCGTACTGAATATTGTTGGTAATGATGCTGCTACTGCTTGCTGCTTGCTGCGTATGTCCATCATGTTCATCATTATTCATTCATTTGGTTCGGGAACACTTTTTCTTTGGATCTATTTTCGGGCGCCGACAACAATGGACGCCGAGCCAGAAATTTTTTAATAACAATCTAATAATATTTTAATTGAGCTGCCGAACCACCACAACAACTAACGGAAAATTGATGATCTTCATCCCCATCATCATCATCATGATCATCATCATCATTTAGATTAATTTATGGTACACCAGAGATATAAACAACAACAACAACAAGAAGCCTGGCGAATAGAAGAGAAAAAAAAACGAAAACACATCCGGCCATTCATCCAAATGTGTGTGTGTGTGTGATCCATCATTCCCGAAAAGGATCCTTGAAATCTCGTTTACTCTTTTTTGTTTTATTGTTCTGTTTTTGTTTGGTTACTTTCATTTGAAATGTGAAACGTTCTCAAAACTAGTAGTGGATTGATTGCTTCCAATGTGTTCATGTGTGAGTGTGTGTGCTGGTGTTACGTGTGGCCACGGCAATGATATTGCCGTCCAGAATCTCCGTCCCTGGTCCCTGGATTCATCGATGGACATTATAATACAATTTGGTGAGTGGAAATTAAAATCAAAAAACAAAAATTTAGCTTGTGCGATTACTTGTCTCCTACGAAATTCGAAGAAGGATATTTGAGATTTTCAAGAAACACCCACCAGCCTACACACGCATATAGTGTGTTGGACGATTAGGGATGATCTTATTTTTTTTCTCGTGTGTGTGTGTCTTTGCTAGAATAAGATTGATATGATTCATTTTTTACACTCCTCCTCCTTCTCGCTTCAATTTATATTGATTTGCCATTCGGTTGGTCGGTCGTTCGGTCAGTCATCCTCAGACACCAAGCAAGACATGTGAAACAGGAGAGAGAGAGGGTGTTAAACAGTGTTACTACAGTGTTAGGTGATAGGATTGATGTTTGAGAAAAATTGATGGCAGTAGTGGGCGGCTCTTCAACTAAATATATAAAAAAAAATTAGCTTCATTTCATTTCAGTTTGCTGCGCGGCCGAGGGCGCCAACTTTGAATCAAGCGAAAAAAAAAGAATAAGAAAAGGAGAAAATCCTACTCCCAAATCAGGGTTTCCAGCGTGTACAAAAACTCGCTCAAAAATCTCGAATCGATTTTCTGTCAAGTGTCCGTAATGGCGTCAGGGAATTCATTCACCAAGACTGGTGGATTCCTCTATCACTCTGTCGGTTTCGGTGACTGATTGTCCCGAGCGAGATAATCTTTGACCATTTTTTTTTGTTCGGGTGTGTTCGGGATAATCGTTGACCAACAAGGATTGTTGTCTTGAATCCACCAAAAAATCTTTGATTTTTTTTGGATTTTCTGTCGCCTGAAAATAATGATAACCGCATCATTCATCATCTTGTTTTTAGTTGATTGGTGATTGATGGTTGTGGTGGTTTGCTAATCCAGAATATTTACAAGCAGATCGGATGGGAGAGAGAGAGAGAGAGCGACGAAGGATATCCAGATTGTGTGTTTGGAGATGAATTGTTTCCACTTTTTGGCCAAAATAACAGCAACCATGCCGATTGCGATGAGGATCTGGCAATGGTGGTAAAAACCACCGACCGACCAACCAGCCAACCAACCGACCATACTTTGCCATTATTACGTTTGGAGAATGCCAAACCAATTGTAATGGCAGAGTTCATCATCAATTGTTTCGTCGTTGTTGTTGTTCCTTTTCTGGTTGTGTTTTTGTAGTTATATTCTTCTTTATTTTGGCTTCTTCTGATCGTCGGTTGGTTGGTTTCGCCACAGCGACCATGTTTTGCCATTCCATGCCAGTCTTGCTCTTGCTATTACTCTCTCGACAACGACGGCCAAACACGACTGACAAAAAAAATGGCAAATTGATGTGAACCATAACCACCACCACCACCACCAACATCGCCATCATTTTGTTGTTTAGCCTTCTGTCTATCTGTCTGTCTGTTTGTCGATCTCTTGGGCGCGCTCTTGGCTGTCAAAGTAATTTTATGTCAACTTTGATTTCGGGTAATTGTTTCTCATTTCTCTCTCAATCTCCGTGTTCACTCTGTTTCATCATCATCATCATCTAACAATGATTCTTTTGGACCTGTTTGTCGTGGTCGAGTCGTGGTTAAATCTGCTGCTGCTGTGACAGCGTTGTGTGAATGTTCGTCGCAGAAATTCGTGGCAAAAGAGTGTGTGGCTGGTGCGTCTGTTTCTCATATTATAACCCGAACAATTCTCAACACTATCTGGAGCCTGGCGCCATCGTTTCCCCTTATTTCTCGATTCGGTCAGGATCGCGGATCCAAAGAGCTACACATTTAGCGGCTAAAACAAAAACAAGCGCAGACAAAAAGGATATGGAAAACAATATGGACAACAACAATTACAACAAATGGGGAAAATCAATACAACATTCTTTTGTTGTACGATTTGTGTCTGCGGTTGTTGCTGTTGGCTGTTGTTGTGTCTAATATTATGTAAAATAGTAGTAGCTTTGCATTCGATATGACGCCCAGACGCCAACACACAAGCACACCACATGTACACACCCCGCCAACCGAATGATTCCTAATGCTTCTGGTGTTTGTATGTGTGTGTGTGTGGTGTGTATTTTCTCAGAGAAATTGATTGATTTTGGTTTGGCTGGCGCTTTGGCTGTATATTCGCTCCCTCTCTCTTTTCCATGTCTCGTTCCCCATTGGCTGGCGAGAATATCGATAAAATAGAGTATTCTGTGAATCGATTCTTTCATTCACTCTCGCTTGCTTGCTTGCTCGCCCAACGATCGACCGATTTGCCGACCATTCAACCGATTGATTGAGTGAATTTGAAAAAGCGCAAAAAAAATATAATACTAAAACCGATTGGTGTGTGTGTGTGTGAAAAGTGCGCGGATGAAAAACTGGTGGAAACTTTTTTATCCAACACAACACAACACATTTAAGCGATGAGAAGAAAACCCGCGAGAAAAAAAAAATTTGCCACAAAAAAAATTGATGTAAAACAAAAGAATTAGAAACCGCTTGTTAAACCGCTTGTTTTGTCGTCGGTGGTGGTGGTTATGCTATGCACCGATCGATTGACGATTATTCTAATTGTTCTCGGTGTTCTCTCTTGTTCTCTCACGCCAGTGGTACCAGGATCAAGCGCAGAATTTATCAAATCAATGTTCACCAAGTGCAAACATCATTATGGATGTCGCCGCATTCATAAATTTTCAACCGCGACAAACTGATCCCCGGTGATCGATTTTCTCCGTTCCGTTCCGGGATCCAGATCAGCTGAAAAGGATTATTTTAGTATTACATAACCGATCCAGACTATATTGATTTATCAACATCTTTTCAATGAAACTACGGATGTTTTGAACCACCCGAAAATTTTTTGAATTTCGTAAAGCCAAATTCAAATCACATTTATAGTCTGGATAATGCGTAAGCAACCCACTGCCCATCAAACATTTTTGGCTCGGCCCACCAAGCATTTCTAAGCAGGAGACGAAGCTATATTCCCCTCTCTGATTGGTCGAGTGAGGATTTGACCCGGTGACGAGACACACTATAAACCTATAAACCGTTAAAAAGCGTTCTGCTTTAACCAGTACAAGTCTGTGCATGTTTGACGCCTATAACAACCGTTATCCTATCTGATTGGTTAATAGTGATGATTTGACCTGATGACAAGACACACTATAAACAGCAGAAGAAGATGTATTTCTCTCTCTGATTGGTCCAATTTGATGATTTGACTTGATGACGAGGCACACTATAAGGAGGAGACTAAATTGTATTTCTGTTCTGATGTTCAGAGATGTCGCCTACATTTTACAAGACCCGCTGGTCGAAATAGGTTGCTCATCCCTGTTCCGGGATAGTCGCAGTTTCCCAGTGTTAATGATGATCTGTCTGGTTCGGTTTTTGGCTTTTCGGTCAATCATGTCCTAAGTGTCTTGGGCCATTTGGATCAAAAACAATCATCATCATCATTAGAGAGATCACCGCAACATACACACATCATTTCTTTGGCGCCATTCGCGTCTGATTCTAGCATGATCCTGCGACCGCATCAATTTTTGTTTTATTTTCAAATAATAGTTTTCCCTCAACAGCTACCGAAAACGAGATAATGTTCCTGGAACTGGTGGACAAGCGGACGTGCCATCCCACATTATCTCATCACGCCTATGATCAAATCATCTAAATAGAGTGCGTACAGTGCTTGATCTTTTGTCTCAACCAGTATATATTCTTCATTAGTAAATTATTATAAATTCAAAATATGATTGGACATATTTCAAACAAAATCCGGAAATAGCATTCACAACCACACAAGAAAAAGAAAGGAAGAGAGCTAAAAAAACCATTCAATCCAAAACTAATTGGTTGCAGATTGATTGGTTGTTGCACTCATTCTTTTTTTCATTATTCCAAAACTTGTGTGTATGTGTGTTGTTTGTTTGTTTGTTGGCCGGCAATGTTCCGGGCGCGAACAACAAATTGAAATTGTCCATTGTGTTCTTGAATTATATAATAATGAAAATCCTAAGAGAATATATGAACAATATTATGGTGAGCAAAGCATCAAGTACATTACTCACTTGAACAGATTCATCATAACCAACCATCCATTCATTCATCTAGCGAATCCAAGATTCGCCCAACGCGATTCGCCTATGGAGAAAATCGGTTGTGCCCAAAAATAGGAAGCAGAAGCAGAATAGGAAAAACCAATTTCCAAGGTATGTATCGCCTTCACACACACACAGCATGAAGCCATCATGGCTTACATCACAAGGCAACCACCAAAAAAAATATTCCATTACACACACACATTCTTATCAACCGAATACATCTTGAATCGGTTCCTTTCCCCTCTGCACTCGCACACATAGACACACACACATATTGATAATGGTTGAACAACAGAGCAAAACAGATCAATTTATGCAGTGAAGCGATTCTTTTTCTCTCGCACTTTTTCTTGGCTCCTTGTAAATTTGAAAGCCAGATCGATTTCGCGCGCTTCTTCTCTCTCTCGGTGTGTCTAGCTCTGCCTGTGTTCGGCCTCTGGTTGATTGATTCAAAGATGAATATACCAATAACCAAAGCATGGGGAACGAACGAGCGAGCAAGTGAGAGACGGGAAGACAAATTTACAACAATAGACATTTGGCGCCCAACCGTCTCGTTTGGTTTCGGAAGACAGAGACAGAGAGAGCTTCAGGGAGGGCGCCATACAAATTTTTTGAAAAAGAGAAGAATATGACGTAATAATATTATCATCATTGTTACAATTTTTTTTCGGCTGCTGCTGCTGCTCTCCCCCTTCTGGTACTCTTTCGTCGTCTATATGTGTTCGGCACACACACATACATATTCGGTGCATGGTGGTTGTTCTGATAATATGGAACGTGAATTCATATGCAACACCAACACCCAGAATATAAATTATTATTATTATTATTATTACTATTATCATCATCATTGTCGTTGTTCTGGTCGTTTTTGTTGTTGTTGTTGTTGTTGCGTTATTATTATTATTATTATCCCAAAACAGAGACACTTTTGTTACATTGTCTGTATTCGTTGTCTTCTTCTTCTTGGTCGTCGTCGTCTTATTCAGACACACGGAGAAGAACGACCAAGAAAAAAATACAAAAAGATAAGAAACAGAATTGCAAGACAAACCCTATCGGCAAATATACGGGACACAAGAAGAAGACAACAACGACACACACAATATACCATTTCTTATTCTTCTTCTTCTGATATCCTTCCATTCTTTCTCGGTATCCTGAGCTTTGTCTTTTTATTTTTGTATTTTTTTTTGTCTGACAGGTTTGTGTGTGTGCCAGCATGATAACTCTTTGGCCTAGGTCTTCAGCTTTGAAATCTACAGAATATAATTTACATAAGATAGTCATCTTCTTCTTAACTATACACGCACACACACACACACGAATGTTCGAAACAAGCGCCCAGCGATACAAATTTATTAGAATTATGATGATGATGATGATGATGATGATGATGATGATGAAATGAAAAGAATCCTCATTCACAATCATCATCATACACACACGCACATGCAAATGATCCACATGCTTGGATCCAATTCTATTCAGCTCCCGTTCATTCTTTGATCAGGTTTACCTGTATGTATGATGTACAATACGTATGTATGAGAGTGGTGTGTGGTGGTGTGTGTGTTTCAGGTGAGATAATATTAATTATTTACCACACATTTTTGTTTCACTTTGTTTGCTCGCTCAAAAGAGAATATTGTGCTAGTTTTCCGCCCCCTCATTCCATTTTTTTTGCCCCCGGGATACAACGATGATGAACAATGAGGAGAAGGAGGAGGAGGTGGAAATCCTGAATGAAACGCGAAACGAATTCGCGCGTTTTCTGTCATTTTCTGTCTCGTTTCTCTCTCTCACAAAATATTCATCTTTCACACCTGGTGGTGATTGTCAACCTACCTACCTGATGGAAGTGGAAAATAATGGAAAAACAAATAGAGAATGGTTTGAATGGTTTGAATGAATTATATAACGTACATAGAGTGACATATCGTACATACATACATGCAAGACACGGCATACACGATGGAAAACGGTAGCGTGGCTTGTGATCCACATACATAAACCTATAGGCAGGCAGGCAGCCAGGCAGCTGCAGCAAATATAGCTCCAAACTCCAATATTGACATTCGGATATAACCAAGACAAGAGGAAAAAAAAGCTTCGCTTCGACAAAAGTAGACAACAGAATTGAAGAGATGGCCAAACCGATTTAGAGACGAAGACGCCAACTATTCCACACGTTTCGGTCAGTACAAACAAAACTGAAAAACCCGAACCAAACACTACACGCTTGACATGCTTGACATTTACATTTGACGATCGAGTGGTGGGCAAAACGGAAAAGGGGACAGGGGATTTAAAGGGCCCGGGGTTGTTCAAAAATGACGTATCGTATTGGGATTTGCAAGCAAAAAAAATCCGCTTCCAATTCGAAGCGACCGGAAAAAAATTGCCACCATCAATCAGAGATCAACGAAAAAGAAGAAGAAGAGAGCGGAGATTATTATCTTCTCTCGCTCGTTCCCGCGTTGGTTTTTCCGGGCCCAGAAAAAAGATTTAAAACGATTTGACAAAACTTTGATTATTTTTTATTTGTTGAAATAAATAAATAAATGAAAAAAAATACGAAACAAATCGAAACGCGCACACACACGCTGTTCACAGAGAGACTGTTCACAGATGAAATAAAATAACGATAAAGATTGTGATGATGATTATCGTTATTCCCTAGCACATCAATAAGAAATAAAACGGCAAAACCTCCGGAAAACTAGAGAGTGAGCAAATGATAATGTTGAACAAATTAATATGGATTAGGATGCAGCCCCAACTCACCAGAGAGAGCGAGCGAGCGAGCGAATGAGTGGGAGGGATACAGACAGAAAGTATATTCTAGAGAAAGAGGGAAGCCATAAGATTCGCTCTCAAATTCAAGAATCGATTCCGAATCTTAATTCCCATTCCATTTGTGGAACGCGATATAAAAAACAAATAATACCAACCAGCGAATCTGAACCAGAACGAAAAAAAACCAACAAGAATAATAATAATAATAAACGATAACAAATATCCCCGGGATACACCCCTCCGCCTACCGGGCCCAGGGCCAAAATGCAAGAAGAAGAAGACTATGTGCCAACAATAAAAATGTCCAAACGTACACACCCACACACACGCCTACACCAAAAAAAATAAAAAAAATAAAATAAAAACACACGCGGGTGTTCCTCCATTGGATTCACATTGAATTCAGGATCCTAATATCTGTGTGCTTGTATCTTCTTCATTCTTTGGCTACGTCCGGAATTCTGGTGTTGGTGTGAATCAATCTTCTCTCTGTTATTTTGTTTTTTTGTTTTTGTTCTGGCTTGGTTGGTTGTTGTCGCGAGGATTCCCGAAGGAATAAACACACACGCAGTTCATATTCTATCAATTTTGTTGTCTTTTTCACGAGCGTTTTTTGGGCGACACTACCAACACTACCAACACTACCAGGATTCTACCAGCAGATGCTTTTGAAAAGAGGGTGACAACAGCATCAAACAACCAACAACCAACGAAAAAAAAACTAAACGAAGAAGAAGAAGAAGAGAACGGGAAACCGTGTTTGGTTTTCGGATGCCAGTGTATCCTACTACATTCTACATTCTATATTTGAATAAGATATTAAACGTAATCTATTGTCTATCAAGAATTGATTTACCCAGCATCACCATCACCACCGCCACCAACAACAACCAACCAAACCAAACCAACCGACAACAACACCAGCAATTTTGTTGGGCCGGATGGTACCACGCACACACATATTATACGACAAGAACAACAACGACAACATCCTTCATTTCCTTCATCCAGGCGCTCGCTCTCTCGCTCTCGCTCTTTGGCAATCCCCTAGGTCTCTGACGCCCTGATTGTTGTTGGATGCATGCAAACAGAGTGGGCGAAACAAAATACAAAAAAAAAATTAATTTGATGCACACTATTAGGCAAACAGGGAAGACACCAAAACATCAACTCATCCGAAGGCAACACCTCTTGCAAGCCAGGCAGTAAGGCACTCTCAGGCACTGAGCTGGTTCTCTCAGGCATCAGAGCAGAAGCGACGACCAGCCCTCCTCCCATTGGATCTTGGATGATCTGAGAACCAGCCTCCTTCTAGCTAATCTCGAAGATACGCGAGTGTTGTCGTGATTCATAACGTCATAATGCTCACAATGCTTTATATTTCTATTGTTGTAGTTTTGCGAGGGAAGGGGGAAGGGCCAAATGGATTATCATTCAGCATGCACGCACACAAGCACGAGCACAATGTACACATCATCATCCAATGGATACAGTCAATGATGATGATGATGGTGTCTGTGAAATGTCATTCAACAATAATTCAATAAAATAACATGCGAAAAAAAGGGTTAAGCCCACACCCCTGCGTGTCGGTGCGTGTGTATTGTATAACGCGCAACGCTTGATTGCTTGCACAAACACACACACACACACGGAGGGCAAGGAGAAGAAGAAGGAGGAGGAGGAGCCCCGTTTTTTTACACATTATTTTTGTTACATAATAATAATTTTTTTTCCAGCTTTTCAAACACAATCCGAGCGTTTTATTCGGATATCGCTATCTTCTTGTTGGTATTTGATATTTGTGAGGGTTTTTTTTCTGTGTTGGAACACTTCTTGGAGACATCCATCCTCGAGAGAAGAGCAGGAGAAGAATGAGAAAAACTAGACTAGGGAAAAAGGATTCCCAAGAATCCAAAAACAACAAAAACTTGGATCGTGGAGCAAAGCCAAATTTGGAAAGGAAACAATTTTTTTCTTCTGCTGCTGCTTGATTCTTCGATTTTATTTGCGTCTCTTTTGCCGTTGTATTGTTATCGTTGTGTTCTATTATTATTATTTTTGGTGTATGAAAAATAACAATTCTGGAAAATGCATGAAAATTGATGCATCATTTGCGTCGTCTTCTTCTTCTTCTTCTTCTTCTTCTTCTTCCTTTTCTTATATAATTTCCTCCGAGTATCGATCACTGTTTGCGATGCTTAAATAAACATCTCTCGTCTAAGCACACACACACACACACACCGCATCATTTTATTATCGGGTGAGCTTTGAGCTGCTTTCCCTATAAAATAAGAAGAATTTCAATGAAGGAAACGGGAGCAGCATCAGCATCCTTCTCTCTCTACAAAATATCAATAATACTAATACTAATAATAATAATAATAATAATAATAAGTAGAATTCTTCAAATCTGAAAGGGTTTTGCCATCCACCACCACCAACAACAACATTGAATCGGGCCACCACCAAATGGATACGGTACATTGGATGGTATGGGCGCGACGATGGAGACCCACCCACATCGTTCCCACATCATTTTGGCGCAAGCATCCACTGATAGGAGGGAGGGGGAGTGGGAAATGCCAAGGCGGCCTTATTATTTTGTGTGTGTGTTTGAATATAAAGTCGTCGTTGTTGTTGGTGGTGGTGGTGGTGGATTGATATTGACAGACATTCCATTACTATTATTATTACTATTATCATGAATATCATGGCGAAAGGCAAAAGGCAAATGTGCGTGTGTGTGTGCGCGCGCCCCAGATAGATTTCATCCAATAAAACGAATGTTTTGGATGAGATTCTTGCGCCGCCGTTTCACAATTTCCGCCCAGAAAATATATTTTTCTGTTTTTCGTTGCCCTCTTTTTTTTCGGCTTTGATTTGCATCAACATCATTATTATTATTATTATTATTATTATTCAGAAGTTTAGCATCATCCTTAGAATCCATCGCACACATATAATTATTATATAAAGCAGCAACAGCGGAAAAAAAGAGTTGATCGTCGGCGGCGGCGACGGAAAAGAAGGCTGAAGATCACAAGCAGCTCACATATTCAATGGGCATAAAGCACACACACACTGCATACTGCATACACAAACACAGCAATTTTCATTTTCATTTTTCGTTTTCATTTTTTTGTGGGCATATCCCAACAACAATATTTGACTAAATATAATAATGGTGATGATGATGATGATGATGATGGTAAATAAATAATGAAATTACATTGGTCATAATAGCAACAACAGTAACAATAACAACAACAACAATAATAATCGTATTAATATTATTAATAAGCAGGTGTAGGATGCAAGCGAAAAATTCATATTTTATTTTTTTCATGTCGTCCAGAATTATACAGAAAACTAATGTCTGTGCATGGCCGTGGCCGGTGTGTGATGTTTAGGCGGCCAAAACGAACGAAATCATCCCTCGTTCCATCCATGGTAACCAACCAACCAGCCTAACAAAACCTGATCCTTGATCTCCTCATCTTGATCTTCGTCGTCGTCGTTGAAGACACTTGATGAACATTCGCATTTCATTGTCAGAGAATGTGAAGCAGAAAAAAATAGGAGGTGATAGGAGGATTTGCTTAATAATAATAATAATATGTGTGTATGATTTGTAGTCTGTTCCACCCTAGGTAGGCGAACCGGTTATATATCCCCCGCCCCCTCATTTCCTACATCCCCTCCTCCTGCGAAACAGAGAAAAATAAAACATCCACACCAAGATTGATTGATATTGCCAAAACGATGCGGCGGCAAATTCTCACAGTGTGTTTGTGTGTACAAATTGTTTAGGTTTTTTTTTTCGCCGAATGATCCGTGCCGTTGGTGGTGGTTTGTGCTCGTTGATTCCAGAAACGGAATTGATTTCCTTGCGCTTTGTTGATGATCTTTCGATGCCATTTGCACACACACACACACACACAAACACACACACGGACCAGCTCTGAAAGTGAAAGAATGTGATGAAACAAGCAAGGCAAAAACGACAGATGCAGCAGCAGCAGTGGCGGCGGCAACCAAAATACAACAAGATTCTTCTTGGTAAATACACACCATGAACCTACACAATATTGCGTAAACAACCTTTGCCTAAAAGCAAACTCAATGCAAACATAATGAAGATTCGGGACACACACACATGCCTGGCGACCAAACATACATTGCAGGAAAACATATGGCCTGGTGTGTATCCCGTAGTATTATTTGGTTGAAAATTAAATGTCACCATCAACAACAACAACTGCAACAACTACCATAATAAAATGGCAGATGTACACACACATACACACGCCCACCTATGTGGATAGGTGTGTCTCAAATGGAAAGGTGTCTGCTATAGGACCCAGGCCAAAAGGATCTAGTTACAGCCGCCTCGCAAAATCCAGCGCCCTCCTGATTAAGACACACCCACATACGCATACATTAAGCTGTCTGGGGTGTCAATCATTCTGGCAGCAATCTGCTATCATCATTATTATTAATGTGATAAACACAAGGAATTGAAGTAATTGCCATGATTTTGGAGCTCATCATAGAGTTTGTGCTAGATCCGGAATCGGATCCCCGAAATCCCGGTGATCCGGACAACCAACAGCATAGTGCGCATGCGCTCAGGATAGGTCAAAACCAGGATTCTACCAGGAGAATATTGAGACATTGCCTGAAGGAATTTTCCTAGCTTTTATCATGAAAAAAAACAGCAATCAATGAAAATGCACACACACACACACACAATCAAGGATGATGATGATGATAATAATAATAATGCTCGGGAGCTTAGGGAGCGCCAGAAAGGTGGGCACTTGGAACCGACTTTTGAGCTTTGGGTAATACCGAGAAGAAGAAGAAAAAAAAACACGGTGCCCAGGAAATTGAAAATAGAGAAATATAACAAAGAAATATATATGTGAAAGTGCAGTGCAGGACCTATGCCATACAGTCAATATTGGAATCAATAGAGAGAGAATGTGGAAAACGAGAGAAAAAAGTTTTCTGGAGAGAATATACCAAAGCCAATATAAATATAAAAAAAAATCCAGAGAATAAATTGAATGAAAAGAGAGAGAAAGAGAGAAGCAGAAAGAAGAAAACCAACCAAAAGAACCAAACAGAAAAAGTTTGAAGGAGAATCCAGCCAGAATAAGAGTTCTCGTTCTGATTTAGTTAATTGAATATAGATCAGTAAATGGCTGTGTATTCTAAACAACAAGCAAGAGAGAAAACAACAAAGAGAAGAACCAACGGCAACGAACTAAAATCAAAAGATCCATCCAACAGAACTTATTCTGGTCAACCGTATACCGTTCAGCGATGTCCAACTTCTAGCTCACGGTTCCTTTCCAGCTAAACCCTTTCCAGAGTACCTTGCATTTGAAATTGTTTCCCTAAATTAAACCTAGAGGCCTCTCTCCTTCGGTTACAATTTGTCTATTTAACCTTGACGAAACAGACAGACTACAGACTGAAAGGCTAACAGTGTAACAGTGCAGCGATGCCAAGCCCACTTGCTTATAAGCCATCGTGAAAACCAAGGTTGAACTAATCAGTTGAACCAATCAAAAGTTAGAACGAGAGCCCTATAACTTGAAGGAGAAGGAGGAGCATACGCTCTGAATTATCTTTAGCGCGCCTACAATTTGATTCGGTCCCAAAATGACCAAAAAAAACAAAATTAATTTTTTTTAAAAAATATTTGAAATTTATTAATATCTATAAAACTCGAAATTGGTTCACAATTATTATTGATTAGAAAATCACAAATTATTATTTTTGTTATAGTTGTGTGTGTGTGATTGGTTAATTGTGTTTCAATAGGCTTGAAAGGCAGGTAAACGGCTGTACGTATGTGTGTCTCTGTGTGGGCGTGTTGGTGTCCGTGTGTTCATGAAGGCAGGCAGACTGGAAAAACAGGCAGAATGTTCCAATCGTATAATCGGTGGCAATACGTAATGGTATTTAAGGACGACATATAATAAGCGGAAGCAGCAGCAGCAGCAGCAGCAGCAAAAGGCTTCGGAAAGAGAGAGAAGCGGAAAATGAACAAAAAAAATATAAAATACAGGATTCCAAGATGTGGCGAAAAAGAAAGAAAGATTTAAAACTAGATCATTTTATGGCATAAAAAGCATCACCAGGGAAAGATGAGGTTGGAGGGTGTGTGGTGTGGGGTGTAGTAGAGGAGGAAACAGGGAGAAAAAGTACATTCCGATTAACCCAAAACGAAGGAAGAAGAATATGAGCCTGCGAAAGGCTTAAATGACAATATGTACGATTTAGTTTCGGTTGATTCTGTGCTTTTGTATATGTGTGTTGGTGTTTGTGTGTTAATACCCAAAAAACTATTAATAATGGCCGGGCTTTCCCCGGGAACGGGAACGGGAATCAACGGGAAATACTTTATCCCGGTTGTGTAATATTATTTTTTTGTGTGTGTTTTTGCTGTGTTTTTGTTTAGGTGTTGTTTCGGCGTTGTGTCTAAGCCCTAAGAAGATGATGAAACCAAATGAAAAAAAAATGTAAAAAAAAACTTTTGTTTTGTTTTCACAACAACAACACAAAAAAATATTAATTATAAAAAAAAACTACCACCGAGAACACCGGAAAAAAAATCATTATAATGATGATGATGATGAGAGAGAGAGGAGACCATCATTGGAATAACTAGAACAAAAAAAAATGAGAGAGAGAGAGAGAGAGAAACCTAGAACCACGGCCACAAAAAAAATTATAAGAATAAGAACAATGAGAATAATGTTGTTGTTGTTGGTGTTGGTGTGTGATGAATCAAATTCCTGTTTGGAGAATGGGCGTCAAACAGTTAGAAAAATGGCTTCTCTTCCCTGCCCCGCCCCCCGCGGTTGAAGACCATGATGATTCGGCCGTTGGAACCGACCGACCAACTGTGTGTATGGGTGTGTGTGTGTGTGTCATTAAAGATTCTGGATCATGGTGGGGGGCGGAATCACACCAGTGATCATCACCACATGGCTGCTGATGAAGAAAGATCCACTCGTACCGAAGAAGAAGAAGAAGATGATTTTTTGGCCGCTGTTGCTGACGACGACGATGCTGTTGTTGTCGTTGTTGTTGATGAGGATGATGAAGAAGAAGAAGTTGATGCTAGTGGTGATGATAATGATGAAGTCTGAAAGCTGCTGTTAACACCATTACCACCGCCAACGCTGAATGAGGTATTGCTGATCATCAACTTATTATTATTATTATTATTATTCTGTTTCAGAGAAGACGACATCGAAGACGAAGACGATGCTGCTGATGATGATGGATCCTGTTTTCTGGATCTTCTGCCACCAATCCGACTCTGCTGCTGTTGCTGCTGTGGGTGAGGATGATGTTTCTGCATTCGCCTACGGAAAACATTCGAAAACAAACAACAACAACAACAAGAAAATCAATTAATCAGTCGATCGATCAATCAATCTTACAAACAACTATTCCAAGTTATTCCCGGTTCCCGGTTTATCACACCATAATTAATAATAATAATAATAATTGTGTGTATAATTGAGAAAATAGTTTAGAGTTTGATTGGCATTCCAACAGAACTGCTGCTGCTGCTGCTGGACGTTCCACGATCCTCAATAATAATAATAATAATCGAAAAATCAAGCAACCGGAAGCAGCAAAAAAATGGGAAAAGGGGAGATGGAAGCCAAAGGCCGAACAACATTTTTATACACTGCACACAATATCAAATGGAAAGTGGAAATCTCGTGGACGAACCCAAGAAGAATCTGGCCAAAAATTCCCAATGATCATTTGACTGTAAAATAATTTTAATGCTATTTTTTTGCGTTCTGTTTTGATGTTGTTGTTTGTCCAGAAAACCATCATCTTCCAAGAGAGAGGTGGAAGATGATTCTCGACCATCCATATATGTATTCAATCTCTCTCGCTCGTTCGTTCGTTCGCTCGCTCATTCATTTATGATGCTTGCTAAATTGACTGGCGGATTCCAGATTCTCAATTAATTACCGAAAGCAATGAATATCCAGGCGCAGCGCACACACACCGACACACACACGCAAAGACAACCACCATTATGTGTGTGGTGCCACTGGTGCCGAGTTTCGTGGATTTCTAGCTCGTCTTGTCTTGTCTCGTCCTTATTATTTTTTGTATTTTTTATTTTTTGGGGTTCCTAAATGAAAAAATGTCGTGCCTACTTCTATTGTTTTCTTGGTGGAAAAAAATTATATAAAAAAAAAGAAGAACAAGGTTGACAGAAGCAGCACCACCAGTAGTAGAAACGAAACCATTATTCTTCTCATTATCAATCAAACGAGAAGAAAAACTAGCCGAAAAAAAAGAATGTCAAATTAAAGTTTTTTTGCTTCTTTTTTTTATTTTATTCGTCTTGGTCTTGGTCTTGGTGCTTCTCGGTGCCCAAACCATTCATTCATTGAAATCCATTCAACGATGGACACAACCAGAATAATTTTTAAAGCCGAGTCGCTAAAACAAGCGCATAGCCTATCTCACTATGGTCGGGGCTCAAAACGGGCGAAACCTTTCGAAGAGAAGGCTAAACTTCGAAAACTATCATCAACAACGACAACGACGACAACAGCAACAAAAAACAATTGTCTTATATGTTGTTTGGCCATCGTAGTTCTTGTTGTAGTACTTGTTGTAGTACTCGTTGTAGTTATCGTTGTTGTTGTTGTTGTTGTTGCATTTCTAATTGAATCATGAAAAGTACAAAAATATAGCGCACAGAAGAACCGAAACGAAACGAAACAAACAGGCGGCCAGCAAACCGAATCAACTAACTAATAACAATAATCATCATCATCATCATCATTATAATGATGTTGATGATTATTCTTGTGGCAGTGTGTGTATCTGTCATCATACACACAGACAAACCATACACTGACAAGACACCACCACCACCACTTGATGATGTCTTCGAGTGAGCCAACCCGATTGAAGATTGAGCGAATATGGCCCAACATGATATATTCATCATTCTTGTTGGCGCGCGCGGCTGAACAACCCAAAGAATGGAAATCATTATGATGATGATGGCGGCGGCGAAGGCCTGCACAGCACAGCACTAAGCGCACATCGCGTCAATCATTTCCAACAACATCCTGGCCAAACATCCAACATTGTTGTTCGGGGCTATATCTATTTCTCTCTCTTTCTCCCTCTATCTCTGTACGCTCAACGAATCCATTTTCGAATCGTTTGTCGTGTGTACTAGGGTTAAATAACGAATTATTATGATGACCACCAAAAAGAATAAATAAAGGGGTTGAACCCTTTTCAACACGTCCAAATGAATCGCTTATGATGGCGCCGTAATGGTGGGGGTAATGGTCGTGCGATGCAGTAGCCAATGGTTTTTGGCCGAAGCACAGCACCCATAATCTACCTGTCATATCCATAATTCATATTCTTCTTCTTCTTCTTTTTCTTCTTCGTTCCTCATCTTCCTGTTCTTGTTTGCTTTGTTCATAATAAATAACAATATTTGGTGGCCCACCATTTTGGTCAGGGCAAAGCAAAACGAAACAAAAATGGCTAACGCCAACAGAGAACAAAAGAGGAAACGGAGAGACAGAAGAGCGAAGAAGAATAATAATAATAAGAAGAATAGGGCGTTTCCCCTTTGGCGCCATCATCTTTATTATGCAACAACCACCGTGTGGCTGTTGTTGTTGTTGTTGGATGTCTATTATCATTATCATTGTTGTTATTATCATTACCATTATTACAATGATGATGATGATGATGATTATTATTATTATTATATTCAACGGTTCACGGACCGTCGACCTGCCGACCATCGGTCAAAGACTGATGACCCGTGCCATGGCGACCATGGGGTCAAACGTTAGAAGCGAAGTGCATGTTCCGTCTCGTTCCGTTCCGTTCAGTTCCCAAGAGAATTCAACGATCAAAATATATTTGGTATTTTGTAACGGATATTTTTTTTCAATGAAAATCAATTGAAATCAAATGGTCCATATAACCGAGAAATATGGGCGAAGCATCTCTCTCTCGCTCCGGGAGTGTGTGGACACTCCAGAATCCTGCAACAAACGAGTCGATTTTGGGGAGAAACATCTTGAAACTAGTAGCTTATATTTTTCTCTTTCTCTCTCTATTTGATATTGGTTAAACTTTCAAGATTCTCACTCAAATCCTTGGCTTAATGGTTCATTTTAAGAATTGGTCCACCAGCCCATGGATGGGTGGATGATTGGTATTGTGTGTGATATGAAATAGATCCAGGAGTAAATTAAAAGTTGTAGAAATTTTTCTAAAAATAGGACAGACAATGCTAGGCAAGCAAACAAGCACAAGTGAGTATTAGTTCGGGTATGTGAGTTGGACACGACCGAGCGAGAGAGAGAGAGAAAGAGGGACCTGGATCGCTTGGAAATCGAAAAGTATTCAACCAAAAAGAGAAGTGCGGACTAAGGCAAAACTCTGCACTCTTAATTCATATCCAATTGAGTTAATGGAAAAGTAATGATGATATAAAAAAAACGGAAGAAGAAAAAGAAGAAGAAGAAGAAAAAGAATGATACAAAAAAACGGGATAAAAGTAAATAGAAATGGTCGAAAGCTTGCAACAACAACAACGACAACAACGACGACAACCTAGAATTCTCATGGCCCTATGTGGATTTCCCGTGAATGTCCCGTGGATCCCTTGTCAGTGTGTGTGTGTGGAACACCATGGCCAACCCCCATGGGTCGTTCACATATGACGAACGGAAGAGAGGGGGCAAGCGCAACCACAAACTCAAAAAGAATCCGTATATCGTTGGTATTGTTTTATTTTTATTTTTATTTTTTCATTTTGATGTGATAATGATGTTTTTGCCCGATATTTACGGATCCTGGGAAGTTTTCAGAATTTTTTTTCACCTATCCAACCACCCCCCTTCCTTCCCCTGGTTTCATTTATAAGAATTGTTTCAACTTTTCGTTCCACAACATCATCATCATTATTATTATTATTACTACTACTAACTAGTGCTGTTGTTGGCAGCCACCAAAGTTCTGAGGTTTCTGGACCGACCATTGTTCTTTAGGATAACTTTCGGGCTCTCTCTCTCTCTCTCATTAATGTTTGTCCTCTAGGTTTCTGGATCGAGACACGGGAAAATAATAATAAAAAAGTTTCCATCGTTTCAAGTTATTGTCAGAGTGCTGTTACAATAATAATAATAATAATAATAATAACAATTGAAAAAAAAATCTAAAAGAACCAAATCAGCGAACCAAGACAAAAACTAGACTGAAATTATTATTATTATTATTATTACTATTCTTATTAATATCAAAAACTTTGCCCAAATTGAAATTGGAACCGACACGACGTCGGCCCCACCGATAATATTGATCATCTCAGGTAGGTGGTGGTTTCAGAAACCAAGACCAAGACCAAGACAAAGACAAAGACAAAGACAAAGACCAAGAAAAAGAACAGATATTGATTTGTATTTTTTTCCATTCGCTCGGTTCGTCGATCATGCCCATGATCCAGATCCATGGATACAGGAGATACATGGATAATAATAGAAAGCAGGGCATTGCGCTACAGACACAGATACAAGGATCTAGGGCTCAAGATTATGCCCTGAACCAGATTATATAAATCAGGAAATTTTCGGCCCGAAATTCAACGAGAGAGAAATGGATCAGGGTCTAGGGACTTGGATCTCGGATCTTGGATCTTGATTATTATGATTCTTTTTTTGGTTTATAGTTCTTATACATTTTGAGGGTGTCAACCCGAATCATAATTAGATAAATATAAATGGCGTTTTGGTGTCCTGTGTGGTGTATGTTTGGTGTATGTTCCGGACACACACAAACTTCATTTTTCTTATGGCAAAATTAATGATTATTAATGGCCAGAAGAGGACGATTCTTGAGAAAGAAGGAACAGAAAAAAAAACTGAAATTCCCTGGAACTACACCAACCACTACCAATCGGAACAACATCAACCGAAAAAATTCATTCTCCTTCACGCCCATACAACCCCATACGACCGTAAACTGTAAAGTGCATCCGGGTTTAGAATATTCTTTGGGAATTCGATAAAAACCTAAATTTTTTTTTTCGAATTTCTTTTCTGGCTCAAATGTTTTGTTATAATTGATCTACATTCAATAATAATGGTATTCATAGCTCTTCCAGTCTTGCTTTCATGGCGCCCAACTTTAGGAAATTGGCAGCGACCGTTTCTGTTGCCGATTCTTTCATCAAGAAGCTCCCACAGCAGACACAATCCAAATCGAACACAAACACAGACAGCAACAACAAAAAAAGAGAGAAAGAATCCTGGCTGGTGGTTGTAGTTCGATTCTTTTGAAAAAGAGAGAGAGAGAGGGAAAAGGGGAAGATGGAGTCAAACGGGGCGTAGTTTTTTTTTGTAATGTAAAAATAATATAAACAACTTTTCTCTCTCACTCTCTCTCACTCTCTATGGCGCCAGCGTTTTTCTTATTATAATTCTTCATTGCGATTTTTAGTCAGAATCCTGAATCCATTCACCGAACACGCACACAATAATAATCAAAGGGAAAAAAGAAGGTTTTATTGATGTTTCATTTTTGCATAAACTTTATTCCCGACCAACACTAGTTCTCGTTTCGTTCCTTTCTTCCTTTTTGGTTCTCCAGTTTGAATTCTATTTTTCTTTTTTTCCTAGTTGTGTTTGGCTATAAATAACACTTTTTTCCTTGGCCAAAATATAGCCAAAATAAATAATACATCGGGTCCTAGTCTCTCTCTCTCTCGCTATCTTTGTATGTGCAAGTGTTTGAAATATATTCGCGCCAGAATTGTTTAGATTAGCAGGAGAAAAATAAATGATGATTCTGGCCGCGTCTCAAACGGCGAGAGAGAGAGAGAGAGGGAAGCCATCGAAATGTTTGTGCAAATGCCAGAGATTCTGAATCTTCAAAAGCAAGCAAAAAGCAGGAAAAGGAAAAAAGGCTAAAACAACGGAAAGTGGTTTTGGGCGTTGCCCAACCGGTACAACACTACTTACTTGGAGAATCCATTTTTGATGGCACGAAATCCGGCGCTGGCCATTGGATGGCCGAATGTGGCGCCCATCATCATTCCATTGCCATTACCATGTTTTTCTCTATGTTCAGCGAATTTCCCGAAATTCGATAATGAAATGGCTCGTTTACCATCAATGATGGTTGTGCTAACATCGCTTTCATTTGCATCATCTTGTTCATCATCGGTGGTGGCCTCCATTGCCGATGATGATGATGATTGCCTGACCAGTGGTGTCGGTGTTGATGTCAAAACATAATCATCTTCATTTTGATTGGGGTTGATGATTGATTCTTTTTTGGTCAATTTCGTAGCTTTCGTATTGGCCAATTCATCAATGAACAAATGATTTGTTGATTGGACCAAGTTTTCATCATCATGATCATCATGATCTACTTGTGGATCATCCACTTGATAGGCTTGATTTTCGAAGGCGTATTGTTTTCCACTACCACCAACATCATCATCTTCATCATCGTCGAAGGTTGAATCATAATTCGGCGGTTGCTGTGGACGATGTTGATGATGGTGTTGATGATTTATCAACTGACTGGTACGTTGAACAGAATCTTGTGAATAATTGGAGACTAAAATCACTGGATTATCATTGTGGTCGTGGGAATCCATTTGTTCGATATCGCCACGATTGGCGGACAATTCCGTAACATTTTCCACCGAATAATTAAGATTCGGTAATTGTTGGTGTTGTTGATCAATTGAATCCGAAATAATAATGGAATCCTCTCTGGTACTGGTGCTAGCATCGCTTCTGGTTTTGGCCAATATTCTATGGGTCATCGTGGTGGATGGTGGACAACATGATGAATCAGTGGAAATCGAGGCTGTTTTGGAACAATCGGGAATTTAAAATTAAAATCAATCCATCCTATTTACAAAAGATTAGGCGATAAACATACCAGTTTTAGAAGCAGAATAATGCCTAATGATTTTGGTTGATTTCTTTTTTTGGTACAAATGATGGTTACTACTTTGTCGGCTATCCGCTGTAGACAAACTGGATTGATGTTGATGATGATAATAGTAAGCATTCAATGGTGGCGGTAATGAACCAATTATATGTATATCGTTTCCAACAAAATAACGATACGGCGTATCGTAGTCAACTTCCAGTATGGTCGAGAATTTATTTGGAAACAATATGTCCACTATTGATACGGTGGCTCCAATAAAAACGGCAGTCAAACCTGTAGGGAAACAATGCAAAACAACAATTGTGAATAAGGATGCAATGGGACAAACCACACCACACACACACAATGCAAGCTATTATTTTCCGAGGTTCTATCATCTTCCTGAAGATGTGTTTATAATTGAATTAACCTCAACCGCCTAACCCCGATAAATTAGATCGACAGGAAAATAGCAAACTAATAATAATATCGGACTTGAACGGACACACACTTACCGGCAGAGAATACGAGCCAAAAACACCAACCATAGGTGAATGTTAATGTTGAACCTTCGAATGGTATCCGTAATGGTTTTGTTGGTATCATCATTACGTATAATAGATTGGATAATAACATTAATGCTCCAGTTAGTTGCATGGTGTATGCACCATATCTTGGAACCGCACATAGTAATATGTTCATCAGGATCCAGCTAGCGAATGCAAGCCTACACATTAACCATAATTGTGCGTTCACCGAACGTTTGTGTCAACCGAAAATAATAAAAAAAAAAAACAGGAAAAAGAGACAAAGAAGATCGAAGTTATAAAGATGATGATAATGATGATGATGATGATGATTATTATTATTATTCTCATTATTATTAAAAAGAAAGAAAAAACCAAAATTGAAATTGATGTTGGTCGGGGGCCAAACATGGCCACCACCGACCGACCGATATCCCTAATGGTTTGCCACTGGAAACTGGCTAATAATGATGATGATGATGATGATAATAATAATAACAATTCTTGCTTACCATAGAGTGATGCTTGTATAATAGCCAGCTATACGATAATGTCGGCCCCAATTAAAACCTTCACCATCGATGCTTAAATATTCGGAAATGGTCAATATTGGATATGGTAGACCTTTAGCTAATGCACGTTGAAATTCTTGTTTCATTTGATTAGCTAGAAACATAGAATGAGGGAGAAAAAGCAGAAGAGAGAAAAGAAAATTGTTAAAATCAACAAAAAAACTTCCGGTTTGTAGAAGGGGAAAAACATTCAATTTCCGGTTTATCAAATAGTAGTATAATCATAATCATTATGGACCACCACCACCACCAGCAACCATGATAGAGATAGAGGAGCTGAACAACGGAAAACTACCATAAAATGATTGCGTGTTGTGTTGTGCTGTGCTGTGTGGATTCTTTGATCCGATATCACGGGTAGCCAGCACCGCACCACCATCAGCGACCAACACCCACGAATACACACAAGCCATGTTGGTCGCTTAAAATCAATATTTTTCATCTCCATTCCCAGGAATCGCCGTACTGGGAAACTACTATCTGAAATTGGTAATGTGTGGGTGTGTACGGGCAAGGGCGAGTGTTTTGCTTTTGGTTCCAGAGACAATTTTTTATGCATGTTATTTTTCCTCTACAAACGGAACTACATGTTTGAAACTTAAATTCAATGTTACAATTGTGTAACAACAAATAACTACAAATAACAACAACAACGAGAATAACAACGGTAGGAGCCATCCAGAATCCGGGATAATTTAGCAGCGCCCGAAGAATATAGTGTTTAGAGAGACCTAAAGTGAGTATAATGTTGGGCCAATAATAATAATGCTGTGGAAAATTGTTGGCAAACCAATTTAGCCAACTTATTGTCATTCCAAAGAATAATAAAAAAAAATATGGAAGACAATATTCACTTGCACCACCAACACCCTGGGACACCCGAGTTCCAAGAGTGCCTGTCTCGTGCTCTTTCGCGTTCTTCGTGTGTGTGTGAAGGCGAAAATTGCAGAACGATCAAAATGTCATCGTTTAACCATCGCCAAAGAGAGATGGTGTGTGTGTGTGTGTGTGTTGAGAATTATTTAGAATATATCAAAAAAAATTATAATAAAATTGCCTTTGGTTGCCATCCGCACCACACCATCATTATCGAACATCATCACCCGAAACACATTGTATGCAATCACCATAATTCACAAATGCCTTCAAGGCTTGTGAAAACAATGGACCAAACGAGAACGAACGAACGGAAAAAATCCTGAAAAACCAGACCAAACACACAACCATTCTGATTTTTTTTCACAACTTTTGGTTCCGTTTCCATCAGCCAGCAAGGTTATTATTTCAATCTTTGGACCCCGTTTTTTTATTCGCTTTTCCAACTCTGAACTTGCTCCCTATCCCCCTGTGCTCTGCACACACACACTTTGGATCCTATTTTTTTTATTTTGGAACAATTTATTTATTTTATATTCTGAGCTTTTTTCTCTCTCACTTTCCACCAACCGGGCGCATACAATGGGAGCGACGCCAAACAGAGAGACAGAGAAAGAGAGAGAATACAAGGCCCCAAAGTAGTCCGACACAGAAAAAAAAACTTGATGATTATATACTTCTAGGGATTCTTGGGAAAGTTTAGAATATCCTTATTCTTCGCCATTCGCTTTGGTTATTATTTGCAGCTTTTCAAAGAAGAAAAAGAAGAATGAACCAAGCAACAACAACAAATAAAAGCAAAAAAGAAGAAAATTGAAATTCTTTTCAGCCAAAAAATGCATTTTTCAACAATGTAACCAACCGACACCGACACACACGCAAACGGCAGTATCCTCTGGTATCCTCGGTATCAACCACCGACTAGAAAGCAAGCAAGCAAGCAAGAAAAAGAACGAGGGATTCCGCGATGGGCGCGTGCCAAATCGTAGTTTTTCGGCGTGAGCCCGTTTGTGTGTGAAACAAGAGGTTTTTCGTCTGCTTAATTACGAAAAATTCCTTAAAATCTCTTTGAGAACACACCAGCCCTTTGGGTTGCTTAAAGTCGTTGTTTTTTTTTTGGTTTTTGGTTCATTTTTCCCAACGTTGAAGCATCAACATAATACCCGACGCTGCCGAGTTTTCCCATTATCGGGAATTTTGGGGATCATGCAAAATAAGAAGACGAAGGAGAAGGAGATGAAAAGAATGGAAAAAAGGTTTCAGAAGGGTTGCTTGACGAGAAGAGAAGAGACGAGAGGAGAGAAGAGAGAAGGAACAAAAATTAATTTAAGATAATTAATTATCAATCAGTCTAAGAAAGGCTTTTTTTTGAAGAAAATGGAGCCAGGAAAGAAGAGCCAAACCAGCAAAAAAAAGAGAGAGCGAGAGCGAGAGCGAGAAAACCCGAGAAGCCCGAACCAAATGGAGTAGCGTCCAAAAGAAAAAAGGAAAAGAGGAAAAGGAAAAGAAAATACTAAGCGCCGTGTAGAAAAAAAATTCTTTCCACCAAGGAAGAAACATCAGTCAAATACTGTCACACATTTTTTTTCAGGGGCTCGAACGGTTCATTGAAATATATGGACCAAGAACCAAGAACCAAGAATAGTGTGTGGCGCTGGAAATAAAATATGAAACAAGATCCTGGAGAACTTGGATATTTTTTCCTAGCATCCTAACTTCGTTTCACATCCTTTGCAATATGTACTGAGCTTGGCGAATGGTAGATATGGCCGATTTGAATCAACGAATAATTAATGATTTAGTGCAGGGGTGAACAATCCGCGCGTGCGGCCCATCCAACACTTTTGTGCCGCCCACCAAGCATTTCTAAACAGTAGACGAAGCTATATTCCTCTCTCTGATTGGTCCACAGTAATGATTTGACCCGATGACGAGACGTACTATAAACAGCAGAAGAGGCTGTGCTTTTCTCTCCGATTGGTTCAATGTGATGATTTGACCCGATGACGAGACACACTCGAACACTATAAACGCGATGTAAAACGATCAGCTTTAGCCAGTACAAGTATGTGCTTGTTTGACGCCTATAACAACCGTTCTCCTATCTGATTGGTCCAATGTGATGATTTGACCTGATGACGATACGTAATACAAACAGCATAAGAGGCTGTGCTTTTCTCTCTCTGATTGGTTCAATGTGATGATTCGACCTGATGACGATACGTACTATAACGTACTACAAACAGGAGAAGAAGGTGTATCCTTTTCTCTAATTGGTGGGTTACTCATTGCTTGATTCGGTTCAGACCTTGATAGTACCTGTGATTGCCTAGATTCATGTCGGAACCAATGGAAGCTTCCCGTTACTGGCATGGGAAGCATTCGGGAAAAATGAGAAATGTCGTACCGAATGAAGTTGTTCTCTTATTTCAAAGATGATGATGATAATAATAATATACGTGTTTCTGACATTTGATCGACGACAGTTCTCGGTACTAACGGACGAAACACAACGGAACTAGAAAAGTTTTGATATTCCAGCAATGAAATTCTGCAACTTGAAAAGTTTTATTTGCTAAGAGAGTTTTTTTTGCCTTTCGAGTTCTTGGCACGGAACGAAGAAGAATGAAAC
>JAOZJS010000506.1:0-30789 GCA_025882695.1 Amerodectes protonotaria | reverse complement strand
AACAGACTCCTTTTTGTTTCTGGTAAAAATTATTTTATTTTAAACCAGAAAAAAAATTAAAAATCCGTTTACAAATCATAAATCAAATCAAGATCAACAGGTGAATCAACAGGTAGATGATCAACAAGTGGATCAACAGGTGGATCCGGAATCATCGAAAATTCGCAAAACCAAATGGATCAACAGACTCCTTTTTGTTTCTGGTAAAAATTATTTTATTTTAAACCAGAAAAAAAATTAAAAATCCGTTTACAAATCATAAATCAAATCAAGATCAACAGGTGAATCAACAAGTGAATCAACAAGTGGATCAACAGGTCCGATGGCAGCTAGGCGGATCCGGAATCATCAAAAATTTGCAAACGGTTCATGATCATCATATTTTCCGATTTGATGCTTTTGGATGGTCAACAGATGATGTTTGTTACCATGTTGGAACACTGTTTCTTGATGTGGTTGTTTTTCGTGCTCCAAATACACCGGAACTTTAACCTCTTTGATGACTTCCTTTATAACCGGAACCTTTTTCACGATTGCGTATGGTACCTTTTTGTAGACGATGGTGGTTTTGCATCCATCAATTTTGATCATTTGTTCCAATAGTAGCACCGACATTATCAACATCCACAATGTTAACGGATAGTTTTGATAACTTCTTGTTGGAAATTTCATGATTTTTCTTGAAATTAATCCTCAGGGAGATTCGTAATCAAATTCAAAAGTAAGATTTAAGGCTAACGACTCGAAAAGCTCGGTTTATATACCGAAACCCCTTCATCACCGGATATTGGTTGGCCAACATCTTTAGGTTTCAATACCATTATTATAAATTTGGGTTGCAATCTTTTTTTTGTTTGACCGTTTTTTTCCATTTCAAATTTCAGCATGACAATGGTCATTATTATGATCGACAACGTGCGTTATGGTGTGGTCGGAGCGGAAATTCAATTCAATTATGGAAACCGTCGGTTTGTTACCATTCTTTTCTTTGTGTGCATGCGTGTATGTGTGTTCTGCTGTAAATTCAATCATTTTTTCACTTTGCTCGCTGATGAAATGTCCATTATTATTATTATGTTCGACACAATTTTCAAAAGAAAAATTTTATAATGGAATTAATGGGCACCATTTTACACAATGTCCATTCTGGCTGCTAAATGTCGGTGTTTCAATCAAGAAAACCGTCGCTAAACACCAAGCATTGTTTTAGCTCCTGGAATGAATGGCCTCTCTCGCTCTCTCTCGCGCGCGCTCGCTCGCTCTCCCCATTATTATAACTTCAACGTCTTTATGTCTTCGGCAAAAAAATGGAAGCCAAAAGCGAGGAAAAGACAAAGACAATGATTATCAGAATGATTGATCTTTGAAAATCGCTATTCGAGAAGTGGTGATCCTAGACCAACTACCATCATCATCATCAACATCTATTCGATATCATTAACGTTTGGAAATATCATAAAAAAATTATAGTAATAATATTTAGATCGAACTCTCCAGGATCGAAGCCTAAATCATTCATCATAATTTGAATCCTGTATTCGGTTTCCCCTGTCGTGATTTGCTACAACCATCACCACCACCACTACCAACAACAACAGCAGCAGCCGCAGCAACAAGATTCAAATGCGGGCCAATTATTAATTTTCTGTTTTGTCTTTGCTGTTGTTGTTGTTGTTTCAGTTCTGTTTTTGTTTTATAATATCATTGCTTCATTGATACAATTAACCACAATTAGTGCGAGTTAAGAGTTTCATTGCACGAGGCACACATTGTGGTTTTGGTCGATATTCAACGATCAAAATGAATGATCACTCTCTCTCTCTTTCTCTCTCTCTCGCTCTCGCTCCGTTCCCTTGTTTTCCGAACGATCATCAAAAACGAGAGCAAATGCAAATGATGTCGAAGTTGAAGGAGACGGCGACGATCATGATGATGATGATGATGAAGACGGCAGGATCGTTTTAGTATACAACACCATCCTTTTTTTTGTTCGTTTTTCTTTTTCGGAAAAAATTTTGTAAAAAAAAGAACTTAATCGAATTCCAGATTAAGTCCAGTCGGATCGAACCAGCTAGTGCTAGCTAGTTAAATTTTTTTTTGTTAGTGTGTCTCTCTCGGTCTCTCTGTCTCCGTCTCCCACTCTTCCAAGTGGATGATCATGGTGGTGGTTTGGACTGATTTCTGGACTAAACCAAGCCTTGAAATATCTCTTTTTTTTTGCTTCGTCTCTCCGTCATTCGTAATTCGGGATCATTTTCAGCTGCAGCCGTGTTGAATGAGCAATGATTTCCTTGATTGCTTCGAGCTTGGTGTTTTTTCTTATTGCTTTATTTTTATTTTCACGTTCCAACAACGTGTTGACAATTATCCAATGGAACCACTGGAAAGTGTAGTTTTAGTTTTTTTTAGGAGGGCAATTCATTTTTTGTTGTTGTTTTCTCCCGCCATCAGCCACCAAAGATTTCAAACGAGATCGAAATTTGAAAATTAGCTTGAAATAGCAATATTGATTAAAATCTTTTGGTTTTTTTCCAAAAAATAAAAACAAGAATTTAAAATTTAACAAAAAATTCGATTTAAAATTCCATTTGAGCCTATGGAATGTTTGTCACGGCCGTGCAATCTTTATTTTTTTTGCCGATAAACCAAAAATGAAATATTCTGAGAAATTCTAATATTAGTGCCAATCGACAGATTGATCAGAATATTTTTAAAAAAATTCCGAATTGCATCCATCAAAAGGTTGTTGTTGATGATGAACCTAGAAACACCTTGGACTGAATCGAATTTCATGAAATTCATTGGAAATCAATGAATTTCAGTGACGAAAAGCAAAAAAATTTATCTAAATTTATGTGAAATATTTTAGGTTTTATAACTATCATTAAGATTTCACCTGATCACACTGAATTTACATTGATTCTCGTATTGGATTCAAGCAATCACACGCAGGTACCAAGCGTTGATTTAGATATTGGAAAGATAAAAAAAATGAAACTTATTTAACAGAATTATCCTGTTCTTATCTAACGAATGTGCGTAAGAAATCTTCGTTTGGAGATGTCAAAATTCGAATAACAAAAATCCAATTGAAATACAAATCGAATGATGATTGTGGTACTTTTGGTGCTACAAGATGATCGTTTAATATATTCGTTATAATTTGCAAAAAAGAAAAATCCATCCAATTTAATCGAAAACAAAATTTATATCAATCAAACTGGTTTCCCCATGTCAAGGTCCACCATCCAAACGATATCCTGTCGTGTACTTTTCATTGATGGCTGGTTGATCATTTTCGAATCAATTTTTTGGCAACCACATTTAACGACATTCTTTTTTGTTTGTCTGTTTGTTTGTTTGTTCGGATTGCATTGATTTTGTCCTCTCTTCCCTTTCCTCCCCTTGAAAAATTATAGTTATTACCAATGGCTAATAGATCGAAACCAATCTGGTGACCATCACCTTTTTTTTGTTTTTTGTCGTTGTTCTTGTTGTCGTTGTTTTGTCTAGCTATTCGACAATCATCTTCGACCATCATCGTGGTCGCGGTCGCCATCATCATCATCATTATCCTTTGTTGTTCCAGAACGCGCTCGCTTGCTCGCTCGCTCGCATATATATATTGATTATCATTATCGGGTCGATCCAATCTAGTCTTCAAACATTGTTTGATTATTTAATTATATGTAATATTCGAATCGTTGTCATGACAGGTGAAAGTGAAATGAAAATGGTTCTAAAGAGCTAAAGTGAACACAGGGAGAGAGAGCGAGAGAGAGTGAGCGAAGCAAGAAATCGCAAGGATTTTGTATTATACATGTTATGGTTTTGGGAAGAAAATGATGAAAAAAAAATTACTTTCCAATAGCTAGAAGCGCGCGCGTAAATTCAAAAAATCCCTATCTCGATAATGCTTTTCGGTATGTGTCTACCTGTGTGTGTGGATTTTTTTTTTGATGGAAACAAATTAGAATTACAACATTTTTTTTCTTTGATTGCAATGAAACATGCAACAATATAATTAATAAATATCAAAAATAAAAAAATACAAAATTGATTTAGCCAGAGTTTGATCTTGCTCCCCTGCATCCAGGATAAGTTGGGATGTAGATACTTGGCAACTAGGCAACTTTGGAACTTGGCGCTTTTTTATTCGTTTGTAGCCAATGGTTGCTCCTCTGATCTTGTTTTCTGGCCCCTCGAGGTCCTCGAACAAAATTGATGATCAAAATCTGATGGACATGATGATGATTATCATTATGATTTTTGTTGGATTATTATTATTATTATTATTTGAAAAACTTCTTGACGTTTTTGCAACAAGATCTAGTTTTTATTTTTTCGGAGAGCTTGAATGTCTTGGATTTCTATTCTCTTGTGGATTATCATCATCAACACCACGATTTTCTTGTTCTCACCACACTATTATCATCATCAATCTGTCAAGCTACTAGTTGTTTCTGATTTTGATTCGATCCACCAAGGGATCAGGGTTTTTGACTGGATAATTGGTTTTGGAAAGCGTGTTGATTCGTTGATCTTATATCAAAGGCCCGTGAAAACAATTAAATGATTGTCACTTAACACTTTTTTGACAAATCCCGAAGGCATTACCATTACCAATGATCAAAAGCATAATTGTTGGGGTTGGTGAACAAAAAAAATGATCAACAAGTTTTTTGTCTTGGTCGATTTGTGGTTGATTTCAAAATGATTGCCCAAAAACATTTTTTTGTCATAATGTCCGCGCATGAATTTTTTTTGCAGATAATTTAAATGGCCATCTAAATCATTCAATGTTTTGTCCTCTTCTTCTTCTTCATCTTCATCTTCTTCTGCTGTTGCTGCTTGATATTTGCGGTCGTTGTCTTTGATTTTGTCACCATATTTCCCATCATTTTCTTTGTAATCATTATAATCATGATCAATATGAAGATAGTCTTCGTTTTCTGATGATTTCGTTTGGAAATTATCGTCACCACCGTTTTGATCTTCTTCATCGTAATCATAATCATGCATATTAATAGAATGCATACCATTGCAAAGATTTGAATGAGGATTTTGATGAAATGACGACAACGACGACGACGATGTTGACGAAGATCCATGAAATTCATCGGTGCATTTTCGAAACAACAACCACATGATTGGCGTAGACTTGTCTTGAAGCAACGATTCTGTTATCGGTATCCATCCGAATTTGATCGAGGACTTTTCATCATCATTATAGTCGTTGTTGTGGTCGATCATTGATATAGTTTTCGAATCGACTAAGGTCAACGAAAACCAAAGGACAACAAATCCGAACATTCTGAGCTCGAAAACCACTTTGAATTGAATAGTCCGACTTGTCCAAGATTTTGATTCGATTAGGAAAATGGCTTTAAAGGGTTATATAAAAACAGGACGAGACCAAAAGTAATGTGGTTCCGCTCCGGTTAACCAATATCTGATAGAAAATTTGTCAAGCGGTCAGGTCAAACATTTTGGTTTTGTCGTGGTTTGTTAACTTCCATCTTCGAGAAAACTAATTAGCTTGGTGATTATTTTTAGCCAACATTCGTATAATTGAGGAAATTCGAAATTCTTTATTTTTTTTCTTTTGGTTGGACTTTGATATAAAAACTAGGGCACTTTAACCATTGGTTTAAATTATAATCGTCTCGGCTTGTTCTTTTGGTAAAATTAAGAAACAAATTGAATTTTTTTTTATAACTTTTTTCGTTGGTCCTACCCAAACTAAACAAACATGGGAAAAATAAAATTGAAAAAACCGAACGCCGTTATATTCGATATTAGCGGAACGGTCACCAAGACATCATTCATTGATAGAATCCTCATACCGCATATAACGAAATATTACAGACGATACATGGAGGATAATTGGATGTCAAAACAAACCAAATTGGATTTAGAGATGTTGTCACAAGAATCACAAAAAGATCCAAATGCACCAAAATTTGAGCTAACCTATGATAGAGACAAAGATATCGAAGCATCATTTGCATATGTTCGTTATTGTTTGGACAATAACATCGAAAATAAAGGAATGACCTTGTTGAGGTGAGCAACAACAACGAAATTCTTGATAATTCAAACAATTTACTTTTGTTTCCGAAACGGAAATGATTTAGATTTCATATGTGGTTCGATGGTTATGCTAAAAATTTACTAATCACCCAGGTATATTCTGATGTGGCCATTCAGCTTAGAAAATGGTGGGAAGAGCAAAACATTAAGCTTTATGTGTTTAGCAATGGATGGTCGGAGGCTACCAAACGATTCTTGTCCAAAACCAATCATGGTAACCTGAACTCAATGATCAGCGGACATTTTGATACTAGTATCGGGCAGCTAACCGATCCGGAAACATATCGTAAAATTTTGGATCAAATCTCAGAAGAACCGGAAAACGTTGTTCTATTGACTAAATCGGCTGATGAAGGTCGTGCCGCAACCCTGGTTGGCTTAACCGTTGTGCTGGTGTTAACCCATCGCCGTGAGATTGAGAAATTGGATGAAGAGGCCCGAAAGATGCCCAGAGTACGATCATTCCATGAGATAGAATTCGAATAAAACCTGAAATTGATTTTTTTTCTAAAATTCGAGAAACGCTTGAAAAAGCATAAACCATTAGTGGTAAATCAGGCGACCATTTAAATTTTTTTTTTTCACAACTGCGGTCAGAAATTTCCCAAAAAAATTAAGCCCCACCCTGGCTAGCTTAGCTTAATTGTGCGAAAAAAAAAATCAGGGAATTATAATTAATGTTAGGAGGGATGGTTCATACATTATCACTTGACTGATTCATGCGCGAGTCTCATCATTGGTCTGGTAAGCCACACACGGACACACACATACACATATAGACAGTGTGTCAAGAGTGACCAATAACAGAGATGATGGCAGCTAACATTTCCTAAACTGACCGCCCTACTGGTCTAATTGTCCATCAGAACAGTGTTTGGCTGGTGGTGGTCATCGCACGCACATGCACACGCACACACACAATTAACACAACGTTGTCTTGTCAAAAAGAAGGGGGTTGAACCAATCGCTTTGAACAACAATAGGCTTTGCTTTGCTTTGAGGATCAAGCGCAGTGACAGAGCGCGTTTGACCAACCTATCACAAGCAAAGCTTGTAATGAGTCAGATTTTTTTCTAGCCAATCAGAACGATCGTTTCGAATGATGGTCGTGGCTACAATCATCCAAACAGGATAATCAAAGGATTTAGGAAAACAAAACGCCCGCAATTATTATTGGTTTAGCTTGAAATTTGATTTTTGCAAAAAAAAACAATAAATTCGAATCGATTCCCTTCGAAAATATAATAAATGTAACCAATCATCGTATTGTGTGTGTGTTGCCTAATGCTAAAGCCAACAATTTAGATTGTTGGCCAGCAAAAATCCATTAGTGTTGGCCAACAACAATGGTATTGAGGAATGATGGCAAGAATGGTTGCTGCTGTTGTTGTTGTTGTTGCTGCCGCTTTCGGATCAAAAGATTTTTGTTTTTTTCGCTGTTGTTGTTAAGCTTATTGTTACGTTTGAATCAATTTCGGCTAATCGAACTAGGAGACAGACGAGGATGAGAAGGATAAACGATCAGCGAACATGAATAAAAGGAAGAAAAGTATCCATTTACTACTCGTGTTGATGTTTAAAGACATTGTTAGCATTCAAATGTTGCGGGGGATACTGTTTTCGGGATACTTGAACAACTTGAACCGAAACAAGCGAACACCTTTTAGAAGCTTTTCCACCAAGAACAACGACTAGAAACCTGATACAGATACAGATACAATTGGGAGATGGAGTAGAAAGGTGAAAGATTGGTGCTTTTTTGGAGGAGGAGGAGGAGAGGGAAATTCAAGGAAAGCAACAGGTGAGGAAAGCTGTTATTAACACGAAGAAAAACATGAATTTTTCAAAGTAAAAGTAAATCATTTTAGGTTGTAGGTCGTACCGGAGATGGATTATTTTAGGAAAACAATGTAAATTACACACAATGCTTGCGCACCTTTGCTTTCCGGCCAAGCGGCTGTTGCGACTTGTTGCTCCAGAAAAAAAAACAAATAAATATATTGGCCAAGATCGAATACTTTGGGCTAATTATCGTAATTATCGGACTTTCCCAATAATGTTGTTGTTGTCTCTCTCTCTAATCGGTGAAAAATGAAATAAAATATGAAAATATATGAAAGATTGTTCCACGAACTGTGTCCCAAAATGGTTCACATTCCAAAATGGATGAATTTTTGAAATGAAAATTTTTCAATAATTTTCAAAAATCCTCTAACGGTGTGTGTGTGCGCGCTCGGCTAAACTTAATCCTCGAAGGACCATGAACCAATTTCCATCATCGGTGGACATCGTTGAGCATCCAAGAGGCTTGGCGTGTTAATCGTGTCCACCACTATCATCGATGTCATGTTGTCCACGACCACCAACTGATCATCGATCTTCTGGTTTTGGTTTTTTCTCGTTCCACAGCTAAATATATTGCATGATCCTGTTTTTTTTCGGCTTCGGGACTACGAGGGTCAACTTCAAAAACCGATTTTGGTGTTTTTCTTTTTTGATTTTCGTTGGAGAACAACAACAACAACAACAACCGAAAAAAATTAAAGACAAAATCATGACTTTGTACTGATGGTGCACCAGCCACCACCATGGCCTGGCTTGTACTCTTCATCATCAATTTACTGGTCAAGTTATGTTCGCCATCATCATCTTTAACAGGCATCCTTTCAAACAAGATTTGATCACAACATTCCCCCCAATACGATTGTGCTGTTGTTGTTGTTGTTGTTGTTCTTTTTTGTTTTCTCAACGATGTTTTCTAATAATAATAATAACGATGATGATACCATTGGTGGCCAGTTAATGCGATGATCAACAACTTATCCCATACATGGTGTTTGTATGTGTGTGTATGTTTTCCAACGGGATTCCAACGGGTTTCAAACGTTGAAGCCATCGCAGAAGTAGAGAACGCGAAGCGGAAAAAAATCAAACAACTCAAAGATTCGGGATATCGTGAATTTTTTCACGAAAGACCAAAGCTAGAGAGAGAGCGAAAGATATTTCGATCCTGATATCAGAGTGGTCATCTCAAACCAAAAGCTAAGCATAAAATTGCCATGGTGCTTGTTTTACGTCTTCTCATTTATGGTATCATCACCGATGTGGCCGACATTAGACAAGCATGTGGTAATACCGGTGAAACGACCAGTTTCAAACGGCCAGACGGTATCACAATCCTATGTTTACCGTTATTACCGGAGAACGACGCCAATCACCAGGATCAGGATGACGGTGGCGGCGGTGGTGGTGGTGATAGTGGCAAAAAAGATGCTGAGCATCTAAGATCGTTGACTTTGCGACTAACCTATCCGACTAATCCAAATTTTGTAATTAATAACTTCGATCATGGTTATAATGAACCATTGGATGAAATCCAAAAGCCAATGAAAAAAGAAAAAAATGAAAAAACTTGGTCAAACGGTGGCAAGCTTCAGAACAAAAGATCTGAAATGGAGAAGGAGAGGGAGGAGGAGGAGGAAGAGTATGTGGAAGAAGGAGAAGAAGAAGAAGAAGAAGAAGAGTTGACATCGACAACAGCTACGACCACAACTTTGTATCACAAGAATCGGGGGGAAAAGAAACATGAGAAAAACCACCCAGACGAAGACCACAACCAAGAAGAAGAAGACGACGACGAAAACAACAACTACGATAATTTAACAACAACCACTAAGAAGCCCAAGATTGTTGCAAAAATAATTAACAATAATAAGCCCGATGATCATGGTGGACGAAAAGAGAAGATGTTTGTGAGAAATAAAAGGCCCAAGAAACACCATTCACAGCTTGAACAAGATTTGGTGGACAAGCTAAAAGAGAAAATCGATGATGTTGCCCACCAGGACAGCTTGGCCAATGGCAACAATGATGATGATGATGATGGTGGTGGTGAAGACGACGAAATAGAACAGTACATACTAATTAGAAGGATTAAAGGTGGTAAGAAAAAGAGAAACAACAACAGCAGCAGTAGCAAAAAAATTAAATCCAATCATGGTATTATGTCAACCGAATTGCAAACATCGACCAAAAGACAGGCAAGTATTCTAGTTCCCAGAACTGGAATGGTCCGCAAGGATTTTGCCACTGGAGCAAAGTATCTAAACAATGTTGATGGTGGAGATGTAGATGAACAACTTGATCTTAGTAGTAGTGAGAACAATAAAATCATAAAGATTATAGGACAAAAGGATTATGTTGATGATAATTATGATGGAGCTAAGAAAAGAATTAATTATGATGATGATTATGGCCATAAAAAACTTCGTGCCACCACGGATGCAATGAATATGCAACAGGTCGATGTTGATGTTAACTTGGTCCGGCCCGGGAATCGTTCCAAAAAAAAGAAGAGAAAAAATACCAAGAAAATCAAGAAGAAAAAGAAAAAGAGGAAAAAGAATTCTAACCGAAAAAAACGACGACAACGACAAAGGTCAACGACAAACTTTGTAACTTCGAAACCGATCTTTTCAATAAAAATACCTGTAGCTCACCATTTCAATCATCACCATCGTAGTGTCGATAGTGATGGAACCATCACCAAAAAGAGCAAAGATGTTGGTGAAGATAATTTCAATCATTTTTTACGAGCCTTTAATTTTGAGCCGAATGTTTTGGATGGTCATAAAAATACTTTGAATGATCGTGGCCAGTTAAATGACCACAAGAAACATGGCCATACTGTTACAGAAATAGATGGTGAAGCGAATAAAATCAAGGCTCAACCCAAACCACCAGATACTATTTATTCATTCTTATTGAGCCAAAAGCTGAACGATCAACAAGAAAAGTTACAACTTGGAAAATTACACCCTACCAACAAAAAAGTCGGTAATAATGATCCTGATCATCATCATCATCATCATCATTTCGAACAGCGAAATGACCATACCGATACTAAATCACCAATTGAAGAGGCAATGAAATTGGATTTCAATGTTGAGGATGATGATGATGTAAATCAAATCAAACATAATAATGATGAGGATCATGGTGGATGCAAATCAGATTGCAAAACAATAAAGATCAGTCATATGATTATTCGCCATGATGGATCAATGCCCGATCAGGATCATGGCCATGTCGATGGCCGAAAGGATAGTTTCAAGCAGTTAATTTTTCAACATTCGTTTCAGCTGAAAAAAGCTAATTATTCGCCTTCAGAAAATGATGTGGAGGATTTTATCAAAACTATGTCCAAAGATCTGCCGACAAAAGTGGATCAATTGGATTTAGAACATCAACAAGAAGGGGATCCGTTGGATTGAATCAAACTGAATTTCATCATTTTGTGATAATAATTATGCTATTAATTGATTGATTATCGTCGATTGTAATTTAATAAGCAATTAAAATCGTTTAATTATAGCTAAGGACACGATCAAGGATTACAAACACGGATCTTCCAAATGTATCTGGAGCACATTCCGGTGCACTTGTTATGCGCCATTGTTCTCGAGATTGGGAATCTTTCAGACCACCATTGATTATATTCAATGTATGTTACCAATGATAAAGCTTGATATTGCAATTTTGTTGAGTGTGTTTTGCGCGAGGATTATTTTCCGATCACAATAAAAAGCCACAACCGTACTAGCTCGGTAATTCTTTTTGTTGAGGCCATCATTAATCGCTATCATTGATCATCATCATCATCAAAAATTTGCCACGTTCTAAAAATGAAAACCCTACTGGTGATCGGAAGTCTACTGCTAATTGCTGGCTCATTTGGATCCATCAATGGCCAGTTGATCATCGATGAGGATGATCCGACCGGGCACAAAATCATTGAATTAATGTTGAACGCTATAAATAAACAGGAGAATGGTAATTTCGTCCTGAAACGTTTGGTGTACACGCTTGGCGAGGATCCCAAGTATAAGGTCGATCTGATCGTTGAGAACACCGCCACTCATGTAAGTTTTTAAGACCTGGACCAAAAATGTCCACATTTCTCACGGTTCAAAACCGACTAACTAACTGAATTCTGCGATTCTTCTGGATGATGATGATGATGATGTTTCCCACACACATCATCAAATAGGCTCAGCTTGTTTGTTTGGTGGATTTGTTGGTTGAGGGAAAAAATAAATTCAGCACCGGACAAGTGCAATGCAAGCCAAACCCTAATTGAGGAACATTGAAAATCATTAAAAAAAACAACTCTCTTGATGTGCGGATGGCGTCTTTTTACGAATCTTATTATTTTGTTTTTGTTTTCATGGCACCAATATATCTTTCCTGCGACCGACCCGAAACAACAACCCGAAAAACCGGATAATTGCCTGAGCGTGTCTTGGATCAATTGATCATTGATAATTAAAAGACATTTTTTTCAAAAAAAAAGACTTTGAAATATTTATTTATTATCATTAACATTTTAATTATGGTTATTAAACGATCATAAAAACCGAAACTAAAAACAATACAAATCTCCGCATTATTGACGGAAATGATTTTTTTGTTTGTTTGTTTTATTATTATCATTATTATTATTTCAAGAAGAAAAACCATAGCTTTTCAATGAAAACAAAGTTCATTATTTGTTGGAAATTTTCTCTTCTTCTACTACTTCTTAATTCTACTTTTTCATTTTCATTGCCCCCGAACGATCGCGCTCTTACCCCGGATGATATTGACCATAACCATCCGGCATTAACACCAAGCATACAGTTTGTTGGCGTTCTGCGCAAAGCTGGAATCAAGGCGTCCTTCCTGGTGTTGGATCAAATCGAACAAATTCGAACGAGAAAAATAACTACATCTCAGCGGGAAACTAATCGAAACGAACCGAGTCCAGATTTGAATTGGCGATAATGCTCATAACCTGGAATATGTTTATTCAAACAAAAAAAAATTTGCACTCCAAGACATTGATATGTGTGTATGTGCGTGTGTGCGGGAAGACACGAGGTAAAGTTAATAATTATTACCACGATTATTTAATCATATGGACTGGAATGAGAATTAGAAGAAGAAGAAGATAACACCACCGAGTTGTTAGCATAATTGTTAAAACAATGCAATCCAAGAGGATCTTGAAAATCCCGAGAAAAAAAGAGAGAGAGAGAGAGATATCAAGAAGAAGACCAAGAAAATTATAGTGATTGATCCTCAACACGGTTGTAAGGCCTGGAGCGCGCGAGCAATTGTTTGTCCATGTCCAATCATCATCCATGACATATTATTAATTTTTTTCGGCTGTACTCAATCTCCCGAAATCTTTGTGGATGATAATTATTTGTTTGTTAGTTTTGAGTTTTGAAAAAAAAACATGCAAATTAATCTTGGAAATCGGCCCAAAGATGTTCGACCCGGATCGAACAATGGCGCCAATAATCATCAAAAAGATCCTATTATTAATGCCATTGATCCGTCCGATCCTGATCGTGTCGGTAGTTGTAGTTGTGGTCACAGTATTGATTTTTGTGTGTGTATGTGTGTATGTTCCGATTTTCGGTTATTATCGCATTAGCAGCGGTCAGAATTGAATCGGTCAATGATCAACAAGTGCTTTGGCAGCGTTCGCCAAGCAAGACTGGTTAATTCATTCAATATTTTCGTGCCGGTTAATGATGAATCGTTTTTGGCCAATCAGCCAGCCAGCCAGCCAGCCAGCCAGCCAGCCAGCCAGTCAGTGTCTGTCGAATCTTAATTAAAAATTTCGACTATTTCCCGTTTTGTTGTGTCTCGGACACAACCTGTGCTTTTATTATTTCGGGCTTTTGTAGAATAATCGCCGCCATGCGTCAATCAATTAGCCCGGATTCCAAAGTGGAAATTTAGTTTAGTTTTTTTTTTTGGATTTCCCGCCGGAGCGACAACTTCGGACCAGGGGTAATAACCGTCCCTCTTTTGTTGTTGTTGTTGATGTTGATTTTTCTCTTCAGTATGCCTGTCTGTCTAGCATTAAACAAGTTTAATACAAAAACATACTTGAACTTGAACACTTTGGGTTACCACCAATCACAGATCACACGGCAAGTCTGTCCGTTTCAAGGATCCAAATCCAACGAAAAAAGGGGAATCACAAAAAAAGTAGCCCGGACTCTCATGTGTTAAATATGTGTATTTGAATCCTTTTCTTGCTTGGCTTTTTGTGAGACTTGTGTGTTTTTTCGTTGTGCAAAAAACTAAGACCAACCATAAATTTATCGTTCCATAAACACAGAACATAGAAAAATTATTAATGCATCTATAAGTGTGTAGCTGGAGTAGCCTGGAGCGATATCTTCGGTCGGAGATGGTTGGATTGATGCTGGAAGAAGAAACGAGTCTTCATCATTACATCATTGATTCCAAGTTGGCACAGATTACACATTTAAGCTTTTTTTCCCTCATTAACTAACTCTCTCTCTCTCTCCCTTTCTCGTTCAGTGTGTCTTTTTATCCCGCTAATATCCCCAAACATCCAGTTATACATCTTGATATGTTTTTCACAAATGGTGGTTAGGCTGGTGGATGCGGGTTATCATGAACACTTTTTTAGAAGCATGTTTCTGAAATATCCACCATCTCTCTCTCTCTCTCTTTTCTCGCTTCAAGAACCTGTAGAAGATATCTCGTTCAAAACTCGATAATCGTTTCGGTCGTCTGAGCGAGCATAATTCGGACACATTCGTAGCTTAGTTTGTCAAGAGGAAAGGTCGTCGTCGAATGAAAGTATCCCCCGCACCACCATCACCATCACCATTTGTGACTGAATTTCAAAAAACACAAATTTATGAAAGTCTTGGCTCCCAAAAAAAAACGAAAATTAGCGGGGATGAACTCGCAGCGTGTAAACTCCCAGTTTTTTTCCCGCCCAAATAGACCGAAAGAGAAGTTGAGGTTCGATCTAATATTAAAAGAAGAAATTTATTAATGGCTTGCCCACCGTCTTGCCCATCGTGTGTGTGTGCCTGTGTGTGCGCATATTTTTGTAGACCAAGTTTTTTAATATCCAACCCAAAAAAGCTGGACACAACTGCCATCGAAGGAAAATATAGGACATTTTTCCCCTCCCACAGCACACTCAAACTGTGCCTCAAACAGTCGTCAGCAAGCTGAGCAAAATCAAAATTTTATTTATTCAGAACGCACACTCGAACACACACACACTGGAGCACACACACACACACAGACACGTCCACAAAAATCATTGTCTAAATAATATTATATAGAGACCACACCTCCAACGATCAGTTTTGGCCAATGGGCAGCCACCGCCACCAAACACACAGACAATTCGGTGCTTTTTTTGTTTCGTTTGATGAAAAAAAAGGTTTTTTCGAAGCGATTTTTGTTTAACGACGATTGGAAACCTAACAATTAACACACAATGGTAAAATGATTAGGATGATGATGATGATGATGGTGATGATTTCCCAATGAGAGGGAGAGAGAGAGCGAGAGAGGCAGAGAGCGAGGATTCAAAGAAAAAGAGGATTCAAGAGATGAATCCTCCGCGTGATTTGATGATTGATCAATGAACGCGATCCAACACAGAGAAAGACTCTGGAGATTTTGATCATATGGATTTGGCACAAACTTAAACACACACACACTTTGGCATCAACTATCATATCTTTGTCTTCTTCTTTTTTTTCAAAGAGAGATGATATTCTTGAAAGCCAACAATATCAACAACAACGAAATGGACAAACGATCTCGAAATTAAAATCACGACTATAAATCAACAACAAAATAAAGGGATTAATTTGTCCAATATCAATACTATCATCATCATTGTATGTCCAATCAATTTGAAACCAAACTCTACGGGTTTTATGATGAGAATATTTTTCGTTTCGTTTCGTTTCTCTTATTCGCGCTTCGATAGTCCTGGTTGTTGTTGTAAATTTTTTTTTACATTTATTTGAATAATAACAATCTTCTTTTAGTAATTCTTTTTTCTCGTTGTTGTTGTTGTTGTTGTTCACCGTTACCACCAACATCATCAACAGCAGCGATGGCGGCCGAATCTGTTTGAAGATTTGCAATTTTTTTCAAATTTTTTTTCAACGTTGATGGACATGTACGTTTGGCGGCGATGGTGGTGGTGGTCTTGGATGATAAGGATTCATATTTTCTGCAAAGCATCTCAATCTTTTCCGACATTGGCGTTCGTTTGGTCTTACCCGGATACATTAGCTTGATTTTGTCGGCCACCGTTTTAGGAGTCGAATCTACATGGCAATCAGCAACAGGATTACATTCTGCACTTTGACTAGTCGATGCTGTTGTCGATTCGAGTAGCATCTTTTTTCGCTGGTTGCTATTAATTTTTTGCTGCCAAGGTTGAAGTAATGGATGATGATTCTTGTTGTTGGTTATTTTTGCAGTTTTCGATGATGATAATGATGATGATATTGATGGTGTGGCCATCAACCCTCTTTGATCTCTTTGATTAATCCTGTTCCGATTCAATGATTGATTTAACTTGTATCTGGCCGGTGATTGATAATAAAGCCTGTTGAAAACATCCATTTGTTTCACCGGTAATTTATATGCACTTGATGCAAATGTTCGATCAATATAACGATTACATGAAGCAACTGCAAAGATGGTAAAAATGGTAAAAAAGGATATTATCAAGGGAGGTGTGGCTTTCATGCGACACACACCCACATATACTTACGTAACGACAAAAATTTATTCTCAAGCTCTATGCTTTCATTCTCCCAAACCGGTAATTCTCGGTGGAATTCCTGCAAAATCGTTCTCAGCTTATTGGCTGTTCGAGCATAATCTTCAGAATGTCGATTATCCAAATAAACTATGGGCGTGTTGGCCAAACGGCCAATCGGCGCCAAATCCAATGCTCGGTGGTGTCTTTGTAAGGATTCCAATTTAAGGGCAATGTTCGAAAAGGTTACTCTATGCGTTTGTAGCTTCAAACTCTCTCGATCAAACGTGGTTTCCGGGAATTTTTCTAGGCTTTTATCCAAATTATCCACTAATCAACAAGTGGAACGAAATTTTAAATTTTTAAATATATTTTTGAAAACAATTTGTTGGAAATTTTTGGGAACTTACAAATGATTTCCACATTTGAAAATATTTTATTCAAATTTGTTTCATAGTTTTCCAAATAATCACTGATTTCCACAATCACCAATTTGAATGGTTTTCCCGTTTTGAATGGTTCATCATCGAATCTTGTCGGATTAAGTTCCAAAACGTCACATTCTTGGAAATCAGGATCATATTTTAAATCGTTTCCATCAGTATCATTAACATCATCCTCAACATGATCATCTCGGCCAGGATTTTGGAAATGTTCAATCACAATCGTTTGAGCTTTTTGTCCAAAATTCAACACTTGATAGTTTTCATCATAATCATCCATATCCGGCTTAAGGCAGATTATCATACGGATTTGTGAACGAAATTCAAAGAATCTTTTCAATAAATAGGTCAATTTACTGGAACGATATGGGATCATGATGGATTTCTTTTTCGATGACATGTTCTTTTGAAAACTGTCAAAACATAATCGTAGCGCCATCAATGAAGTGTTGATGTTGGATGCTTCGAACAACTTGGCCCCAGTATTTCCGGTCCGATTGCCACGCTCCAGTCCAGCCAAATCCACTATTGAAACTTGATTCACTTTTAACATTGGCAAGCGTTTTGGATCATTATTTACTTTTTGGTCGCCAACAAAATGAACCAATTTGATGGTGAAAACGCTATGCGATCGACTGGACGTATCATTCATTTTGGTTTGAGCCATTCGACGATTCTGCAAACCAAACAGAAACACTTTGAATGCTTCATCCAGATTGCTGACCTCCACCTCTCGAGATCCGTAAACATAAACCATTTGATTGTTATCGTTTACCAATTGTAAAGGACAACGATCCCATTTCATGCTTTTCGGATTTTGTACCTCCAACAAATCATAAATATAATTGTTGTAAATTTCCACAAACGAGATGAACAATGAATAGTGTCGGTCAGCGGAAATGTTGGGTAAAGAATCCTCAGCAAATCGTATATCAGCATTGGACCATTCTGAAAGGATACGGGGAAACTTCTTTCGATTAGCCGGATCCAAAAAGAAAAACTCTTCGGCAAATTCTGGCTGTGGTTGGTTATTTTCGCCCGGATCAAGCAGATTATTGTAGATAAAACCATTTAAACCATCCGAAAGAATTTGATTCTTTCGATTGATCTTGGCTTTGGCCAACACATTGAAAATGTATGCGATGGTTCGAGGAATAACACCCGGATGTTCAGGCGTTCCATTTATCGTGAAGGATTTACCCGATGAAGTGAGACCATAGGCAAAAAGCAAAGCATCTTGTCCCAGCAACAGGGTTCCATCAAGCAATGGCCTGCCCATAAAGTCGAATATCGTTTCCTGGCCACAGGTCTGATCAAAAACATGATCGAATATAAATGTTTGCGCTTTCATCGTGAACGGATTTCTCAGTGTGATGGAATTTTGGTTCACCGTGATCATTTTCCAATCTTTGCGCTTGTTGGATTTATCTGCAGTATTGGATGCTGGCGGATCTGTTTCAACAAACGAATCCGACGATGTCTGGATTTCGGGCCGTAATCGGCAATAAATCTGAAGCGCAGCATTCTTTTGTTCCATTTTTTTCTGTTCATCCATGCTTCTAAGCAAAATCTAAATCTAAATTCAAACTAATCTGATCCCGCTGAACGCCGAAAACCCTGGTTTTTAAAAAATTTCGAAGAATCAAACAATTCGAAAATGTTCCAATATGAATTTATTTTTTTTTTTATTTTTAAATTTCAATAATTTTGCTTCAATGTACTTTTACAATCAAACAATTCGTACGGTTCAGAACAAGTGAAATTATAGAATAAATAAAATTGTAAAAAACACGATCATTATTTGAATTCTGTTGTTAATATGTGCGTGTGGTGCAAAAGAATAAACCATTTTGTTTCAAAGAATATATCTTTTTTAAATAGCTGTACAATTAATTTATAGATCAAATCTGAGCTGCTTCACCACCCGTAACATTCGATTGATTTTTAGCCTTCTTATTTCGTCCACCACCACCACCACCTTTGGCCTTCGATTGATTGCTTTTACTATTAGAAGAACCCATTGTTTGCGTTGGATTCATTTCAACGGCCTTTCCGCCGACCACTGCAGCGGCAACATTTGATGGTTCTTTGGTTTTTTTAGTTTTTGGAGTGGATTTTGTTGCTTTTGGTGATGATTTTACCGCACATACTGGTGGCTGTTTAGCTACTGTTGGCCTATTTAATAAAATATTCTGGATCATAAATCCACCGTTCGATGATGGTGGATATGGTGGTGGAGGAGGATAACCTTGCACTGGGGGATATTGTGGAAATTGGGGTGGATAGGCAACATTCTGGCCTGTTGGTGATGCATATGTGCTGGTCGGTGGGGGAATCAATGCTGGTCGGACAACCGTGGTTGAAGAACTAGTAGCTGTAGTGGTTGGCTGTGGTAAATTATTGGCCACCATTGCAGTCGAATATGAGGATGGAGGTTGTGGTATGGGAACTTGATGACGCGGCGATGTATTTCGTGACATATAATGTGGTGGCGGTGGTGGAGGATGTGAGGGGTTTCCTTGATGCGGAAATGGATTAGCAGGATGTGGCATTCTTCGAACATGACCATGATGCATTCCCGGAGGGGGCCCAGGGGATGGATAAAAACCTGACGATGCAACACCACTGGGGGCTGGATGAGGAGAATGCGTACCGTAATAGTCTGGTGGCGGCGGAGGTCGGACCATATTTTCATAACCAGGAGCAGCATAATAATGAGGGGGCGGAGGTGGTGGTTTGCTGGGCGGCCTAGCAGCAGAATAAGGTGGATACGAGTTACAAGTTCCTGAATCCAAATTCAAAATTTGTGGCGAAGAAGAAGCACTAGGCCTGGATAATTGCGATGGTGGTGGTGGTGGTCGCGGTGGACCGGCATAGCTTTGTGGTTGTCCATAACTTGGTTGTGGATAGTTAGCCGGTTTATTATATGAATCAAGATTGGTTAATGTATAACCACCATCACATTTTTCACCGGATGGAGAAACAGGAACAGCATTGGAAACCGGGGCTACCGGATAACGAGGTGGTTGTGCATACAAGCTAGGATTATAGACGTTTTGAGTGGGTGAAGGAGGCGGTGGATGAGAGGACAAATGTGTCCGCATGGGAGATGATTGTTGAGGATAATGAGGAGGGGGCGCCATTGGATGTGGCTGACCAGAATATGATGGACCATGAACCGGTGGACCTGCTGGCGGGGGTCGAGCCAAATACTGTTGCTGTTGGGATGGAGGTGGTAATGGATACCCCGGAGTATTCGGTGGGGGGTTATATGGCGTCGTTATATTTGAATATGGTGGAGGTGCTTGAACAGAGTTCTGTGGATGATATGGATGACGTTGAAAATGGATTGGAGGCGGTGGTGGTCCCGGTGGCGCTTCGGGATATGCTGAAGGCATTGGTGGCGGTGGTAAAGAATCAACAGGTGGCTGTCCGGCTAATTCCGCTCCTGTTGTGGTTGTCGATGGTAGATTGACGTAATCAAATTTGGAATTCATTTGCTGAATCGAATTCAATGGATCCACCGTTTTAGAAAATTGAACACTTGAAGATTGTGGGGGTGCAGGATAATAAGCAGATTGGTCTTTTTTGATGGCTTCCGCTTTGTTACTGTTTGCTTCAGGCGTTGATTGGTTAACAGCAGAGTTTGCTAGATTTCCGGCTTTATTCTCGTCATTTTTGATGGATGACATAGGTTTTGTCGTTTCCCGATTTCTACTAATATCATCTTCAGTGTCTTTTCTTTGGTCATTGGCCGATGTCGATTTGTCTTCATCAACTATTTTGTCTTCACTTTTATCATTTAATAAGATAGCTGTAAGCTTGGAATCAGGTTTTTTGCCAGTGATCTTTTCTCCACCAGATTTCGATAAATCATCAACCTTGGCCCCATCGTTTTTCTCCACCACTGGTTCATCACTATCATCATCATAATCATCATTGATCCTTTTTCTTTTTTTTGCACGACATTCTTGACTATAATTCAAAACACTTGGATTCAATTTTGGATCTGGCTCTTTTTTCTTGGAATGTTGAGCTTTGACACCACCAGCATCGTCATCGTCGTCATCAAATTCATGGTAATCTTCATCTTCTTGATATTTGTCTTTGGGCTTCCTGAAATCATCATCAGTGGAACTATCTTCCCTATACCGTTTATTCAACGCTGCTCGACGTGGGTGTGGCATATAATCCGAACTTTCATCAGAATAAGAACCAGCATCATCTTCGGACGAAATATCATCCTCCTCTTCCTCTTCATCATCATCATCCTCGTCTTCTTCTTCATCAGAATCAACTAGGAATTTTCTTTTTAACCTCTTTGTCTTTTTTGTCCTTTTTCTTTTGCGACTAGAACGTCTACTTATGATTCTAGTGCTACGTCTTTTAGTAGATGTTCTGAAATCGGAATCAGATTCTGTTTCAGTATCACCGGCAGCATCTTCTTCGATCTCGGTCAACTCTTCATCCAATTCATCTTCATCATCGGCCATTTTGAAATCTTCATCCGAAGCATGATCTTCTTCAGCTTCGTCATCGGAAAAATCCAAATTAGTTAGACTTTTCTTTTTTATCTTTTTTCGGTTCTTTGATTCGTTTAGCTTTTTTCTCACAGAATTATCATCATCCTCATCATCATCATCATCACTGAAAACTTTTTTCTCAATCTTCTCCGATGGATCGATTTTTTCAATTTCAGTTTTTTCAACAATAGACTCTTTCGATTCACTTTCCACATTAATGTTGCTGCCTATGGTCTGGTCTTGGTCAAAGGAAGTTGCGAATGGATTGATACTGAAATCTGGCATTTCAGCATTAGCTTTGAGTATATTTTCAATATCCTTCCCTTTGCTTCTGGGCAACCCTGATTCTGGTGAGCCATCTACACCATCCAAACAATATTCTTCTTCTTCACCTTCTTCTTGAAGAATAGCTGATTTGATCATATCATCAAATTCTTTGAACCTATAATTTATTGGCTTTCGTTTTCTTGCTGAACGAAGTTTTAATCCAGACCTAGAATAATCATTAATATCGACACGTTTTTCTTTACGCTTTTTATCTCGATGGTGGTGACGATTACGTCGCCGTTCTCTATAATCGGAGAAAGCAATTTTACCAATCTCATCTTCCGAGCTAATTGCACTGCTTTCATCATCATCATCATCATCATCATCATCATCATCATCACCATCTTCTTCTTCTTCTTCTTCATTAGATTCGTCATCTTCAGAAATACTGTTAGAATTTTCATCATCAGACATCAATGCATGTCCATCTTTATCTTTCAAATAGCCATTCGGTTTTTTTACAATGAGCTTGATCTTACTTTTCCTTGGATGAGTCGTTTTTTCTTGCGACTCACCACCTTCCACATCATGTATAAAATCTTCATTTTTATTCAATTCATCACCAAATCCTTCTAATATGTTTTCCGAACTAATGTCACAGTGTGCATATTTCCAGCGTTTCTTTTGTTTTTTCTTCTCGAATGCTCGGCTTTCAAGCTCCTCGCATAATCTTTTATATTCTGATTGTAATTTTTCCAAAAGAAGTTTCTAACAACAAAGAGAAATATCATATATGTTAGCCTAAATTTTTTTTTCAAAAGGCAACAACTGACATGTTCACATGGAGGACAGAACCATTCACCGCTTGGTATCAAAAACAAGGGAGGACGCAAACAGGAAGTATGGTAGCCATCATCACATTTATCACATAATAGAATCTGTTTGAAAATTCAATTAAAATCCGTTTCTGATCCAAGCAGGGCCACAAAACATACCCAATGTGGATTGTCATATTTTCCACATTTCCCACAAGGTTTATCATCATTTACCACTATTTCCAGATCAAAATCATTAAGATCGTCTTTAGCTATAGACAGAAAAGTTTTGTTAATTTTTGGAAAAATTACGCAACACTTAGATTTATACATTTTTTGACGGTACGAGCTCGTCGTATAATCACCGGTTCATCATCTGGATCGATTTCTTCGCAAGCAAATTCATCTTCATTATCGTCAAATTTTAGCTCATCATTATCATCATCAAGTATTTCATCATAGTAATCATCTTCATATACATTTTCATGTTTTTCATCTTCTGAATCTCCTGATTCTTCCCATGGATTAGCACCTTTCTTTCGTCTACCTTTACCTTTTTTTGATTTTTTCCTCTTTTTCTCATTCAATTCTTCATCATCATCCGAATCTTTCTGATAGTCCTCATCGCTCTGAGAAAATGAAAAAATGAATTTAGAAAATTTCTTTTTTAGAATTTTCTGTCTTCCTACCGATTCTTTTTTCTTTCGTCTTTTGGACTTGCGATGATCACTAGAATCATTGGATCTATCACATGCTAATGAAGCAGCCAAAATTGACGCCGCTCTAGCAGCATCCGCTGCTTCTTTTTTCCTTCTTTTCTCTTGTAATTCTTTTTCCAGCTTTTTTTGCTCTTCTTGTATCTCGATCAACTTTTTCTCCTGTAACGCTTGTATTCTTCTACTGGATCTTTTCACTGTCAACCCTTCAGCAAAGTTTTCTTGTAATTTTTCAATTTCTGTCCTACGTTTTCGTCCGGTGTTTTTGACCTGAGTTTTTGCTACCTCACTTTTATCATTGGGGCTTTCCGCCACACTAACACCATATTCTTTGGGCTCACTTTCGCCTTGATCGTCTTTAATTTCTTGATCTTTTTGGATTTCGCTTGAATCATCAACTTTTTCGTTTACTAAAGATTTGCGGTTACCATATTTTCTGCCTTTTCCACGACCTCTTCCTTTTTTGCTACGAGAGGACTTTTTCCCATTTGCTTTGGAAGAAACTTGGTCATTTTCTTCTTCAAGCTTATCCAGTATTGATTCATAAATAAAACTAATCTCCTCTTCAATAGTCGTTTCGGCTGGGATTGAATCCAATTCTTCCTCTACTGACATTAATTCGTTTTGGTAAGTTCTGACCGCTTCTTTTTCTTCGTCAAATTCGCTTTGAATCTCCCGTTTTTCTTGTTTTTGGCAGAGATTCTCTTCTTCTTTGATCGAAACTATATCTCCTTTATCTATTTTTTCATCTTCTGACTTGACATTCGATAATTTGGGTGGTTGATCGCCATCATTATTGATCGATTCTTCTTCACTTTCAATTATTGGCTCTAACTTTGGAAGTAAATTCAAAGCGTGGTTGCTATTACTTTCTTCGCTGTTCGGGGTGGACAAACACTTGAAATCTTCAAAAGATATATTTTCCAATTCTTGGATGCATCCATTCAATTCTTCAATGTTCCTAAGGGGTAATGATAATAAAGATAATAATTTAAAAAAAAATTTAAATAATCAATGTGCATACTTTGAAACCAAAGACCAAGAACATTCTTCATCTGGTTCATCTTTGTAGAGACGAAAATTGAGATCAGAATCAATTTGGTACCAATAAGTATAACCAGTAATATCACGACCAAATGGCGGAACACGCAGATTGTTTGCTTCGCTAGAATTATTCAATTCGCTTTTGAATTTTTGATTATGGTCGAACATTGCCTCCAATAATCGCACAAGTATTCGCAAACGCAATGATAATTTAGCATTTTGATAGCCGAAATTTTCCAATTCCCATTCATCAATAGAAGAATATTCTGCACAAAAACTTTTCAAAGCCTTTTCCCATTTTTCTTTATTGATGTATTTACGTCTCTTCCGAAGAAGTTTGATGTGAAGATCAATAAGATCTAGGCAAAATATAAACACAAATTAGCGGAAGGTTCTAGCAAATATTGTACACACCTTTATTGTTGTCTTCAAACATATTTTTCAGATTTTGAATCGAGTATTCTAGTTCAAGATATGAGCCGAACTTTTCAAAAAATGAACAAATTATGGCGAAATTGGGATCACTTTCAACCTCTTCTTTTAGTGATTGGGCATGTTTCTCCGTTTCAAAATCATTTTTATTGTCAACAGCGTTATCTTCATCCTCATCTTTGATAATTGTTTCTTTACTTTCTATAATTATACCACTTGGTTCTAATGTTTCTTTTAGACCATGGTTGTCGTGAATGTTGTTGTCAGGATTGGGAAAAACAGTATTGACATCATCTTTCGAGATTATTTCATCATTGATGTTGATTGCATTCTCTTTATCAGAAATTTCGCAACTGTCCTTTTTTGATGGCGGTTGTTTTTTCACACTATCACCATCATCATCGGCATTATCGTTGCATTCCATTTTGATTTTTGATTCATCATTATCGGGTAATGAGTCCAAATTTGTTTCTTGTTTGGATTCTTCAGTCATGATTCATATTACCATTTAATCAAATTTCAATGGTGATATATTGTTTCATCGGAAAATTTAAATACTTTTGCTGTTTGTATTGTTAAGAATAAATAAATGATCATCACTGATTGCCAGATTGGAGATGATTGAATGATGAATTCCATGACAAGTTTTCGAACAACTTATCATTATCAGTTGGCATCAGTTTATTTCATGGATCGACAAGAATATTCTTCGGTTTTGTTGATATTTCGAACGATAACAAAAAAAATCAATCGCAGACTTGACAATTTTTTGTTCAGGCTGAATTTGATTATCACCACTTGAATACTTGAAAGGTAAATTCATTTGATATAATGCATCAGTTTGTTTCAAGTGTAATTGCTGTGGTTGCTTTTGTTGACTTAAAGGCCAATTTCGATAAGAATCGTAATAATGATCCGGATGTTTTGCTCTGAACAAAAGACACGAAAATAGATTCAAAAAAATTGTCTCCTAAAGGGACTATCCGAAAGTTTACAAACCTCAGAATAAATGAACGATAAATTTACAACAGACAGATATTCTGATTCAAAACAAAACTATGATCATCACCAACAAAAAAAGGAATAAGATTCTTTTTCATTGTTGTTTATATAAAATTCATAATAACAATAATAATAATAATTCACAAACTGCGGTTTGATGTGGCAGAAAAAACAACACCGAAGAGCGAGATAGAAGATACACACCAAAAAAAAAAAACATAATAGAAGACTTGATATTCAAACGCGATTGGTTCTTGTAGCGGCAACGGGTGACCAGTGGCGACACCAATGATAGCGATGATGATGGCGGTACTAACAATGGCGATAGGAATAATGGAGAATTGAAACTTGAGTCAAACGCAAGCACGCATGCATGCACAAACTCACAAACTCACTTACTCACATACATGCAGAGGATTAGATAGGGTAACTGCCATGGCAGCATTGAAACAAAATGGGCGGGAGGTTGAACAACAGAAGAAGCAGTAGCATGTTTAACGAACATTCGAAGCATTCGAAGAAGAGCATACATAAATGCATGCATTTGCAAAAATGTAAGTCAAATTCATAAACGTTCATAAACGAAATTACGGCGCTGTCCAATCATTTTCTCTTGTCTCTTGAAACTTGCCTGATCGCTTTTGTTTGTCGTTTGTCATTTGTCTTTTGTCTTTGATTGGGGATTGTGTATGTCAGAACATTGAAATTCGAAACAGTTTTTTTTGTCAACACACAATCATTTAACAACTCTATTCAAAATTTGAAAGATACTATGTCAGAACCATCTAAAAAGCAGAGCACATCGAAAAATGATGTGGACGAGGTTGAAAATAAATCCGAATCGGATTTAGAAATGGCTCCAGTAATTGCCGACAATGAAGAAGAAGAAGAAATTTACTCCATTGAGCAGTATAAAGAAATGTTGGACGAAAATATTAATATTGCAGAAGCTGCTGTTGGGGTGTTGGGCGATTCTGATGAGTATTGTTCTTATCTGAAAGTAAGTAATTTTTGCAGATAAACTTTGAAATTTATTTATCGGATTTCCGTTTCAGGGCTATGTCAAGCGACAATCATTATATGCATGCGCCACTTGTGAGATGAACCAAGATGAAAATGGCGAAAAGTATAAGGCCGGTGTTTGCTATGCTTGTATTGAGAATTGTCATAAGGGCCATGAATCGTACGAATTGTATTATAAAAGAAATTTTTGTTGTGATTGCGGTAATGATAAGTTTGCAAACAACAAATGTAAATTGTTCGATGTAAGTAATCAATTTTCCATTGTTCTTTGATCATTAATTGATGAATATTTTTAGAAAAACGGTTTCAACGAGCAAAACAAATATAACCATAATTTTGTTGGACTTTATTGCTTTTGCAATCGACCTTACCCTTCTAAAGATGATGTTCCAGGAGAAATGTTCCAATGTGGCATATGTGAAGATTGGTTTCACAATGGAGTAAGTTCATGTTTATTCTAATTATCAGGTTATTCTAATTGTTGGAATTTTTCAGCATTTGAATTCTGAAAATCCAGGCGATCATGCGGAAATAATTTGTGAAGCTTGTGTGGCAAAAAATAGTTTCCTTATTTATTATCGAGAATTCGGCTATTTCGATATAAAACCCAATCAAGATTTGGAAGTTATATATCGGCAAATGAGTGCTGAATCAGATAAATGGATGGGAGTAGACACCAACGCAAAATGTAAATTAGAAGAATTAAAGCTAAAATACCAGGAAAAATATGGAACTGAAAAAATCGAAACATCAAAACTCAAGACAATATATTGTCCTTTTGAATATCGTTTGAAATTCTGCAGATGTCCCAAATGTTGGAAAATGTACGAAGAGTTGGACATACCGTTCATTTGTGACCCTAGTGATATGTCCTACATGCTGGAGGTTGAAAATTTGGAAAATGATAATCATAAAATCTTGTCAAAATATACTCCAGCTCAAAAAAAATTAATTTTGGATGGTAATGGTAGTAGATGGTGATGAATTGTGCCAGTTTGTTGTTCTAATAATCAAACTTTATTCCAGGGTTCAAGCAGTGGGGAAAGGTGATGATAGATTTTTTTGAATCCAAAAAAGGTCAAACCACAGCGATTACACTTGAAGACTGTCAATCTGTCATCGAAAAGTTGAAAAAAAGAAAAAACAACGATCCTGATGATGATCACGGGATCAAGTATTTCTGTCGGTAAATATATTTTAAAAGATTTTTGTGCGAAAATCCCGATCTGAATTCGTATGATCGTTTCTAAAACAAATTTTAAAAAAATCGTAACGTAGTTTTTGGATATCGTCTTATTCGTAGAATATGTTACCATAATATTTTTTTCTCTGAGTTAATTCACCATTATTTTCAATTGTCAACAAAAAACAAAAAAAATATTCCTATATGCCAATTAGTATAACAATTAGATATTCCATTATAAATAGCCAAAATCCTGTCGGAAATCTGAATTGGATATAACATAATACTCCTTCCCCAGACAAAAATTTAATCAAGTTTTTTTTTTCGGAATAAATTGGAACTTTATTGGGTTATATTGAATAAAAAAAATCTCCACCAGAGGTCACTGTAATTTGTCAAATTATGAGGGTCGTTGAATTATCTAAAGGTTTTTGTGTGCCGAAAAACAAAACAATACAATACATGCCCAGCAAAGAAATGACTTGAATTATTTGAATTTTATTAATTTTTATTTAATCAACATTATGTCATGAATTTATTTTTCGGAATTTTCATTTGAATAGATTGAGTGAATTATTATCTCCATTTGATTTATCAAAATCGGCTAATGAAGCCAGAATGGTTGGTTATATTTTGAAGAGTTATTTAAAATTCAATTGTTAATTGTTGTTAATTTTAGTCTTCAGAGAGGTCATTTGTATTATCAGTGGGTACCGAAGTTAGTGCGAAATATAAAGGTGCTTTTTGTGAAGCCAAAATCAAAAAAGTGGAAAAAAGAGATGTGCGTATCAAGGCTCAAACCAAATTTTTATCCGCTATCGTCAACATCACCGAAGAAACCGTGGTCAGTGGTCAAATTAAAGTTGGTAAAGAGGTTGTTTTGGGCGATGTTTATGATAATATGCCAGCGACCATCATTAAAATAACCGATTCTAGTATTTATACGGTGGTATTTGATGATGGTGATGAAGCTACTCTGAAACGAAATTCACTTTGTTTAAAATCCAATAAACACTATTCGGAAAGTGAATCGTTGGATGAATTCTCAATATCTGAACATGAACAACAAGGTATCAATCCACCAAGACGATGTCGAAGAGCAAGACAAACCATGGCAAGTGCAAGTAATCGTGCTCGTAAACAGACTAGAAACAATATAAATATTCAAAAAGATGAAGAAAAATGTACGACAAATGAAAACACTCCCGGAATTGATGAAGGAAGTAAAGGAATAGACGACGAGAATTGTAAACAAGGTGACGAAAAAATCGATACAAAAGAATTAGATGTTAACGGCTCACAAAATGATTATGTTCAAGAAAACATACCAAAAGAAACTGATTCTAAAGATGCTGAAATTGACCAAGATATAAGTAAAAAATGTGATACGGAAATAACAAATGAAGATGTCCCAAGACCAGAAATAAACCAAGATAATGATAAAAATAAAGGCAAAGAAGGCGTTTTCCAGGTTCCGTCCATACCCAAATGCAGAACAAGAATTATTACTGCTAAAAGATATTCACGATCCAGACCGCCACCCAAAGTAAAGCCGCCTAAACCTGTAACTAAAGTACTACCAAAGTTTCCTAAGGAAAATACGGAAATTGCTCTTAAATCTGCCGAAGTCGGAAGAGTTTGTCGCGTTAATCTGGAAGCTGGCTGTGATGATTGGTTTCCAGCAATGATCTTAAAAGTCACCGCTCTAAAATATATAGATGGTCATTTTATTGCGGATAAACACCTGGAATATTGTGTCAAAAGTTTTGTGAATAATGCTGTTTGCGATGTTCCAAAAACTAAAATTGCAATATTCGATCATATCAAAATGAAGGAGGATATCGAAAGCAACAATGAAGAATTGCCCAAACTTTCTCAACAGCTGAAATCCGGCATAGACAAAGCTTTGGATTATATCACAAATTCTGTCATTCCCAACGGATGGGAAGATGTAAAAATGCCATCGGACCTCAACGATTATTTCTATAATAAGTACCCGAACATGCTAGAAAAATTTCGTTATATTGTTGGTGAGTCAGATATCTGTGAATGCATACGCGATTCTGATCAAGAGAGCCAAGGATCCGAACATGATTCTGATTATGATTCTGATGATGATTCTAATGATGATTCTAATGATGATTCTGATGATGATTCTGATGATGATTCTGATGATGATGAAGAATATGAAGAATATGAAGAATCAAAAAGCTCCACAGATGATACCGATGATGAAAGTGCTAGTGAAAGTAAGGGTGAAGAAGAAGGCAACAATGATGATGATAATGTTGTGTTAAATGTAGATGATGCTGATGTTGTGTTAGATGGTGAAGATGATGATGATGATGATGTGTTGGATGATGTGTTGGATGATGATGATGTGTTGGATGATGATGATGATGTAGTGTTGAATGATGATGATGATGATGATGTAGTGTTGAATGATGATGATGATGATGTAGTGTTGAATGATGATGATGTAATGTTGGATGATGATGATGATGATGTAGTGTTGGATGATGAGGATAATGTAGTGTTGGATGATGAGGATGATGATGATGTTCTGTTAGATGTCGATGAGGATGATGATGATGTGTTAGATGTTGATGATAATGATGATGATGTTGTTCTGGATG
>JAOZJS010000505.1:0-30847 GCA_025882695.1 Amerodectes protonotaria | reverse complement strand
GCCGTGCACGCTCTCTCTCTCTCACACTCGAAAATGAGTTCGCTCGTGTCTTGTACATCAGTATAAAAAGGCGAGATTCTCCAAGCTTCGAGCTCATTCAACTTCGACTTGTCAGTACTACAGTAGTACAGTCAAACTGAATACTCTTTAAAAACTTTTCGTTTTTGATAAAACATCGTCATAATTTTTGATAAAACATCGTCATAATTTTTGATAAAACATCGTCATAATTTTTGATTAAAGACATTTTTGTAAGTATCAGTTTTGTTTTGTGCGTTTATATTATCATTATCATTATCATTATCATTATCATTATCATTATCATTGTCATTGTCATTGTCATTGTCATTGTCATTGTTTTAGGTATTTTCTGTAATGGATTGCATTAGTGACATCAAATTGCATCCGATTCTGAAAAAATTGTCGGAAGATCATCCAAAATTTTTCCCATTTATTCATAAGGCGTTCATTTTTCATTTTGAGAAATGTTCGGCATTGGCTATCACCGATACAGTTTTCAATCATTATCTATATGGATTCGATAATTTGAAACAATTTTTTTTGGAATCAAACTTGGAAAACCAATTTCAATTATTCCATTTGGATAGCTTAAATCGAAAAATGATCAAAAATATTGATTATAATTCAGAAAATATTGTTATTCTTTGTACTGATGGCAGTATCCAAGCCATTGGAAAAATGTTCAAAAACAGTGTTGAATCAATCAAAAATATATCTGGTGGCAAGATGATTGCCATGGGTTCAACACACTGTCTTCTTATCGATCAAAATGGGAACCTATACGGTATGGGAAACAATGATATGGACCAATGTGATCCTGATCTGTCCATAGAATTCATTGAATACTTTCGATTGATTGACTTACTGGACGGTAAAGTGCAACATATATGTTGCAAAGAAAGGTTGTCCATGGCAATCGGCGAAAGCAACACATTACATGCTTGGGGATTACATCCCACAATTGGCAAATTCAGAACCAGATGTATATTAAAATATAGAGTCAGAAAAATGATTGCCGTGTCAATACCAGACGATGATGATATTGTGGCGATCATTCTGAACGAACATTCCGAAGTATCGATGTTCAGATTTGTGGATGGTAATTTTCGATATGATTCGAAAAATACGCATCCAACACAAATAGCCGATATTTTTGCTGGAATCGGTAAAGATATATATGCCTGTATCGATCAAGCTGGAGCTTTACTGCTTTACCGATATAAATTCATGTTGGACAAATTCATCTTAGAAAAGACAATCAACACTCATTCTTATTTGGATGAATCAATTAAAAATGGATTTCTTTTAAAACCGAATGGATTCTGCCATGTTTCTGCCCGATGCAAATTTAATATCATTTGGCCAGAAGGCACAAAAAAAGAAAAAACTGAATTGAAAAAATCAAATTCCAAAGAAAAAACCCGCCGATTGCGACGAAAGATGCTAAGGTTTTGTATCAAACCAAAACCAAAACCAAAACTATCATCGCATGATCTCTGGGTCAGTTTTATCGAAGAATTGAAACAATTCAACCAGATGGAACGACAAAGAAAATGTCCTCAGCAAAGTCCATTTGCTGAGGAAGTGTCTGGCATTTTAAATCAAATGAAAGAATTGAGAGAAATAAGAAAATTGAAAAAGTACTACCAAAAAAAAGAAAAAAAAAATGAAGAAGATTAAATAATCATGATACACAAAATAAGTATGCCATACAACATTAATCATAAATTTTTATTGTTTAACTAATTGTAGTTTTTTTGTTTTGTTTGTTCATTTAGTGGCCACATTTCACATATCAAATTTGATTATGATATTTAAGACAATTCAAATTAAAATATGTAAAATCAGATATATGTAAAATTTGCTATTATAATTTATAACTTTAATTTATATAATAAAAATGGCACAAAAAAAAAAAACGTTGCATACACTATAGAACCCGTGCACAAGCAATGAGAATGATAAATTTTTGCACTAGCTTCAAATGTGCGTACACGCAACACGACCATCATTTAATGGTGCTGATTTTTCTAATAATCAGGGCGCCGTTTTTTTCGTCCATTGGCTTATATGAATGAAGTTTCATCTGTAGTGAGGCTATCCCTGACGAGATTGTCCGTAATACAGTTGAATAGTTGAACATTTGAGCCTAAGCTAGAATGTTTCGCTCTTGGTCATCATCATCATAATCATCATGATGACCATTATGATTGATTGTAATGCTTTTTTTTAATGGTTGGTGTGTCCATCATCGCTAGCCAATTGACTTGTGGTGGATCAAACAAAAAACAAACGATTATGGTAGCCAAACGAAACTCCAGAATCACTTAATTTTAGCCTAAAGTGTATCAAAGTTTCACCGGTAACGATTTGATCGAAGCCCGAAACTGATCCCACAATGCTTCCAACAGTACAGTGTAGCCCATCATCACTTTTTAGTTGGGCAAAATTATCAGCAAATGGTATATAGATTTCACTGATTTCCTATTCAAATTGAACACATTTTATGTTGGCCATCAATGATCCAGAATAGATACGCAAATAGTTAGGCGAACCAAGACGAGGGTGGTAATGCATTTTGCATGCTAACAAATTATACAACATACCAAAATCGTATCCCGAATCGCGCGTCACGAGCGTCGCTTTCCAGCGATTGAAAAACTCGTGATTCAAATTCTTCCAGGTCAATCTCAATCACTGGCATGGCGTTATATAATTTTCAATATGGGATAATCACATAACATACGATCTGGTCCTATATCATCTATTCTTGTCTAATCTTTTCTTAGCTTGTCCTATTTTATCTCAACTGTTTTAACTCCTTAAAGGATAATGTTGATGAGATTATCCTCATAGGAAATTCAAGCGTTTGGTTACTTACTATTGGAAGATATTGGAAATTGAATCTATCAGGTCCAGGGTCTTGCTCCATTGACCATTGACCATTGAAGCCTAGAGGTCCGAATGGTGGCTGTAATTGATAATTGATTGTAATTGATAATGTGCGTTACGCCGACTGGCACGTCGGCCGCTGATACCTTTGCACTGGACTTGTCTTATTGTCGGTCTGATAGTCTGATCTTTTTGATTATTTGCATAGTCTTTGGGTTCTTCAGGAAATTCACCGTCGGACATGTTTTAACTTTATTAGATATTACAGAATGCAAAATAGCGGAAAATTTTCTGTAACTTTTGTTTTTTTTTTTGTTATAAAAATTTATTAAACTTTTAAACTGAAACAAAATTTTTTTTTATTGAATTGATAATTGAACCAGAAGACCAAAGAAAATTCAATTAGGTAATGCTAAATCATAATTGTAAATATAATTATGAAGGTAATTGAACGCTTTGAAGGCAGGATAATGGTCCAAACCTTTGTCTGCAATGGACTTTTTCAATACATTTGATATTTCGCACATCTTGCTCCGTTGCACAACGGTCAGCAATTGTATCAAACGATCTTTTAGGTTAGGTTTCTGTTCACTCTTATTTATGTGAGTAGCTAACGCCAACAATAGTTGTTTTTTGAGCTTCTGACAGCAACCTTGTTTAACCATTTGAAGAATGGCCAAATGCACCTCATAATCCATTGGTTTCTTGTGAAAAGAATAACGTATGATTTTGGTCAAATCAATCGCTTCATTTGGTTTTTTCAACATAAGCTCATGCATGTACTGAGCTAAATGTTTACGGCCACTAGAATGACCCACCACAAAACCACGAGTCAAGATGGCTGCACAAAAATTTGGTGCCATTGTGGCCAAATTTACCGGTAAATGGAGACGAGGAAATAGTATCAATTCACATTTCAGAATGTTCTCTGCTAAACACTCCAGCACAATATGATTCTTCAAATAAAGCGATAAGCATATCACTCCTTTCAAAATGATGCTTTGGGCTCGATTCATCGGTACAGGAAAATAAAGCAAAAGATATTGTTTAGTCAGCTTTTCATTCGATTTGAATCGTTCTTGGCCTTTCAAAATCGACATGTCAAGGTACTCTCGAATCGCCAATATTTCTACGGGACATCTACCTCTAACCCTTCGCACAGAATCTTGATAGCCAACAATCTGGCAATCTTTACACCATTCTTTTTTCCAATCCAACATGTTGATCATACACTGTGCTTGCTCGAACAATAACTTCCGTTCATCGGCATCATCCAAGGCTCCTTGTTTCACTTTTATAGCAATTTCAGCACAATTTTTCATAATTTTCTGGATCTTCTCTTCGTCATCATTGCCAAATGTTTGTTCCCATTTTTCCAGTGTAGACATTTTCGCAGTTGGGTTCGTTTATTTATTTTATATTTTTCTATTTTTCAATTAATAGATAATTTTACAGCACCAATTATTTTCGATCACCAAACATGTCCAACTTAAAATCATTGACAATCAATTATTTAAAACCAAACAACGTTATTAGCAAAGCAATGTTTAGCAAACCGTACATTTATAAACATAAACACCGAAACTTGAGCGGAACATTCATAGACATAATACACTGCTCACCACAGACCACTACCAGCGACAACATAGAATTGCATTGAGAATACAATTGATTTTTATTGATTGTTGTTCAGCAAACGCCATATTTTAAAATAATTTTTTACATAATGGGAAAAAAAATTCAAACATTCTCACAAGATTTTTGAACAAACCGAACCATTCACCATGCTTGTAGTGTATTTCTTGTATCTTGAAGAATGGAATGTATGATTTGTAAGCAACATATCAACCATATATTTAAAAAAAAGTAATCAATCAAATCAAACAATCAATTATGAGAGTAGTTAAAGTTGTTATCACATCTTCAGCAATGCCAATCTGATCGATGATTATCAAAATCAATGCCATGGCTCATAGCACTTTGACTAAAATTAGTTGCACCACGTATCTAGTCATCATCATCATCATCATCATCATCATCATCATCATCGTCTTCATCTTCATCAAAAGGATTGGTATTGTTAAGCTTCTTTTTCTTCTTCTTCTTTTGTTGGTCAAAATAGTATTCAATGTTCAATTGCTGAAGATTATGCTGCAACATGGCCACCTCTTCATACCGATGATTGTCATTAGCTTGTCGTATGTAAGAACGGATTATGTTTATTTGCTGCAATATGGGATCTTCTTCTTGCAGAATAGCAGCACGCTCTTCATTATTCATGTTGGACCAAAGATTGCTGTTGCAAGAAGATGTAATTTGGGGACAAAAAGCATCTTCACTATCCCCGATGGTAATGTTCGTTTGGTTGCCACTAGCTGCACCGGACCGCTGATCACTCACCACTAATCGACTAGACTCGAATCGTTCTTGCTCCAAACTGGCAATCTTTTTATCCATATGTATTCTTTTCTCTATGGATTCCGCATGTTTTTGCTTCAGTTCCTGGAAACGTTGCTCATCAGGCAATTCGGGCAAACCCAACAATTGTTGACGCAGATAGTGGACGGTCGCACGTCGAATAGAAGCTTGTATTGACAGTTGTCGTGCACAAGGACCCGCGGCATTGGAACATTCTGCTGCATCGTTAACTTGAGCTTCCATATCCATCATGCCGAATGATTCAATTTTACGACTGCAAAAATTTTGTTTCCCATTCAATTAAAATAGACCAAAAAAACATTTTGATAAATTTGGCTAGCTAGGTTTATATTCTTCTGATGATAATCACTAACCTGAGAATATCTGCTTCCTCGCCTAATTTTGTCAATTTATGCTTAAGGTGATGAGCATTATCCAATTGATATGTACTTTCGCCCATTCTAAAACATCGAGAACGATCGAGAAAACAAAAATCAAAAATTAAAAATCAAAAAAAAATCAACCCATTATTGATAATTATGAATAGCACAATTACCCAATTGAATTGGCCATTCGAAAAAAGACGGGCAGCAATCGGTCAATCTGATGTATTACATCTCTAAGCTGTTCATACAATTGAACGACTGGCGCTTTGTAATGGGCCACATCTATCTTCTCTTTGCGCATAACCAATAGTGATTGGCAATCACCACAAACACGAAGTTTGTCCACATTTTCTTGATCCACAATCCCTAACGGATTCATATGGATTCTTTTTGTCAGAAACATTTTAAAGGGAGAATTATCTTGGCTTGAATCAACATTCTGACTCGATGTTTGAGTGGATGGTGGTTTTTTCGACGATTGATTCATGGCAATCGGATCGATCAGTTGATAGGCAAAATCAAACGTTATAAAATAACAACATTTGGTGCACATCACAGCACCGCATAGACGGCAATGATGTCTTTTCCTGGTCAATATGTTAAATTTGGATGCACAAGATGGACAAAGAGTAACGACGCTTTCATCAACCCAATCCACAACCGATTGTTCGTGTTTACGTCTAGCAACCATATCGGCCATATGCGGATAATCTCGCAATAGTTTATCCAAACGAATCAAAAGCTTGTTAGTTTCAAAAACATAACGTTCAATACGACTCTCTCTAATCGTTCGGAATTGTTCATAATGTGAATGTTTTGGACCTGTATTAAACATTAAGTGAAATCAAGTAGTTTTTGACAAAAAAAAAACCAACATACAAATATACAAATATACAAATATACAAATACACACACACACACACACACCTTGAGACATGGAGTTTTTCCATTGACTAATTAGGTTAGGAAATTGCTGCTGCTGCTGCTGCTGTAAAGACCAGCTTTGAGTAGCTGAGGAATCATACGAATCTGATCTATTCAGATCGTTCAAGCGGGAATCAAAATCGTTTGACAATATTGTTGTTCGTAGTTGTTTGTTGGCCGGGGATACCAAAAATTTATTCAGAAAATCTTTGATTTGGCCGCCAACTTGTGCCACTGGAAAAGATGTTTGATTGGCCGGCAGTAATTGTTTGGACATTGCCGACATGTTCAACAATGATTTCGGACTTTTTGTCGACTTATGTTGCCCATCAAAATGATTCATTAATTCAGTTATGGTTTTACATTGCAGCATACAATCTGGACATAGCAAACCCTCTTTCTCCAGACTTCCATCACCTAATGAATATTGTTTCAATTGTTGTTCAGCAATCGAGTTGGAGTTGTTAGATGTCAATGATAGACGAGACATGGAATTTATTGATGAACAATCATCCAAATTACCAAACGGCCTTGTTGAAGAAGACCATATTGGAGTGGAACAGTCATAGACACCACTTTTGCTCATAGCCGACAAGTGTTCTTCACTGGATTTATTCCCTATCTGATCAGACTGTACAACCATGACATCTGTCATTGCCAAACATGTTCTGCAATCGTCTGCAAACGGATCCAAAGCTGGATCATAATCATCAATTATATCATGACCGACAGAAGTGTCATCCTCTTTATCACCAGCATCATGTTCATCATCGAAGGGATTTTTGGTATTTTTCGATAAAGACATTCTCAATAATTTAGCGGAAATTTTCAATTTTTCCAACACTATCACCAGGGAAATGTAAATAAACACGATTTTGGATAGCGAAAATTTGGCCAAAATGAATGAAAAACACCTTTGTAGTGGCCAACAACAATTGATATATATATAACCAAAACACCAACAGCAGCTGACTAGTCAGTTTGGCAACAACAAAGTGCAGTATTTATAAACAGTACAAATAGTGCTCAACGTAGAAATAGACACCGCGGTTCAATCGGGCATACACTATAGTGTACAATTTATTTGTAAACATTTTTTTTCATTTAACTATACCATTTTACTACTACTACAATAATAATAATAACAATAACATAGATTATAGCTCAGATAGCATAGATTAGCTTCCTCCTCCTACAAAATGATTACATAGATCTGTAGAATATATTTTGTTTTTTGTTGTCGCAAGACCAATTGTGAGGATGAGAAACAAAATTAATTTATACTTATCATTGAAAATCAGCACAATTCATAATAGGTCAATTCACAAGCCAACAATTAAAACCATTAAAACCATGTGTATCATAAAATCAATAGTTCCATTGGAATATCACGTGACATACTATCAGATAAATAGTAGATATGGATACCGTCAATAGCATGATTGGAAAACCAATTCTGTAAAGAGCAGCGGTGGATCAATAAGTCACCGGGCGGATAGCAAAATTGGATTGGCACTTACTTGAAAAAATCAAAAAACGTAAACCGATAGCCATGTTGCTCGGCCACACCAGAACAAACTACATTGGAAGAAGCTCCAATCAAGGTACCGTTGCCTCCCAAACAAGCACCAAACGCCAAAGCATAAATTAATGGTACCAATGGTATGTTGAATTCGTTGTTTTCAGCTAAATCTTCGATAATCTTTACCATAACCGTGGTCAATGGTATGTTGTCGATGAATGATGAAGACAGGGCAGATATCCATATGAATACCAATATGGCCACGATCAATCGCGAATTTTCCGGCACTGAATTGATAAAGTCCTGAGTCAATTGACCAATCCACCATAAAAATTTCAATTCGGCCAAAGCCTCCATAACCACAAACAGTGCTGCAAAGAATATCAACGTGGACCATTCAACTCTGCCCATAATGGACTCTAACTCGTGCCTGTCCGATATCACCAACAGTAGTATGGCGCCCAAAATGGCAATCCAACCTAGACTTAGATCCAAATCAGGTATACTTTGCATAAAAAACAAACCAATCACCAAGGACATGACCACCACCGATTTGATCAACAATGGCCAATCTCGTATTTTATACTGGATTTGGGCCAAAGTAGAACCGAATTAGACATTCCTCATCATCATCATCATCATCATCATCATCGCCACCACCAATATACAACCTTTTGCTCCAATTCCATCAGCACTGAGCGATAGTCATCTTCAGGTGGAACCGTTTCATAACAATGCTGCTGCAGAATGGTCTCCAATGCTTCCACTTTGTGATTTAGCATAGTGCGTACAGAATCTTCGTCACGAGAATAACCAACAATTGAATTACAGGCACGCTTCCAAACTTCTATTTCTCGTCTCAATTCTATAAAAGACCACAACAAAATTAATAGGTCAACAATAATGTTGTTGCAAATATGTTGAATGCTCGATTACCATCGGATGATCGAAATACCCTCCTCTCATCCCACAGATGGTCCTTGTGAAAATTATTGGTTGCACTGCAAACATCTTCCAAGTTAGCACAATCCTTCATTGGTGTGCTCGGTACTTGGGAGCTTTCAAGCATTGATGTTGTTGCAGTTATAATTTTTTTTTTTGTATCATCTCCACCATCTGTATGATCACAGAACCTCCTTTCCTGATTGACTCGGTCCATCACCAAACGACCATTATTGCGACTAAACAAATGATTGTCGATTTGTGGCTGTACTCTCAATTGGATGCTAACCGGAACGGGAGGACGATGCGTTCTTTTGAATTCATTCAATCTCTCTTCTAAATTGAATGAAGAATGTGGATGAAAATCCAAAAAAAAACTTTATCATAATTTAATATATAAATCATACCGGTATCATCATCGTTGGAGGAAGAGGTTGCATCTTGAAACTCCAGATTGGACAAGTTTCGATAGTAGATTCTGATGTAAATCAACGTAGCAATAAAGCATAAAAATATACCGGGCATCATGTGCATGGTGAAGCGGCCAAAGTTGATTCCCTTGAACAACACTTACAATTATATTCTTGGCACAACAAATCGTGGCATCCATGTTGCTTACCTGTTGTTGAATGCTGGCAGATGAAATTATAATTACATTGGGCGGATCTCCCACCGGAGTAGCTGCACCACCAATATTGGATATGATCACCAATGAAATAAGCACGTGTTTTGGTTCAATGTTTTTTATCTCACAAAGTCTGATGGTCACCGGTGTCATCAACAAAATGGTGGTAACATTGTCCAAAAAAGCCGACATTACACCAGTGAAAATGCACAACGTGAATATCAATGGCCATGTTCGACCTTTGGCCAATCGGAAAGCTACCACTGCTATGTAGTCGAAGAAGCCTGTTTCGCAAAGTATGGCCACCAAAATCATCATTCCGAACAATAATGATAATGTTTCTACATCCAACCATGACACCACTTTGTCCAACGATGGTCGCTAATCGCAAACATGTCCATATGAATAATTAAATGAATGAATTAATTAATTAATTTTGCACAGATATTATATTGATATGTTTTGTTTTTGTTTCTAATTTTTGTTTTCACTTTACAAATTACATTCATTCGATACTTACATCTCGGATCAAAGTTAAACAGGTGATGGCCGCAGTTGCACCCAACATGGCTGCCAATGTACGATTGACAATCTCGAATATGATCAAAACGTAGAGAAAAACCAAAACAGATGCGGCCAAAATGATTCCATCAGCAGACAGTTCCGAGAAACCGGACATAGTGACAGTAATACCAATCGATTCTTTGCTGTTGGTGTCGATTCGCAGCCGATACCGGTAGTTTTGATCAAACACATCACCTCTGGATAGTTTAAATGTGTGCTCGATTTCCTTGGCCGGTACATATTGATTTACGCTGGTGGGCGCTATCGGTGCTGCCCATGGCCTCTTCACCACCCTATACGATTGCTGTGGACCAAGCAATTGGCTTTGTTGAGCTGCCGCCTCCGTATCGGACAATGTATTTGTATCATTGAGCAATTGTACAATGGTGAATATTATTGAATAATTAGTTAAATGGCCATACTCTCTGGGCAAGAAAGCACCACGAGACCTCAACTTCCAAACAGGAAACATCAAATCCAATGATTGAGAGAGGTCAATGTAAGCAGGCAGCTTGTCCTGAACGGCCACATTGATCCATGTCTCTTTTTTTTCTTGTATGAAAATAAACGAAATCTGTAATGATCATTAGTCAATCAATCATTGGCCAATCTATACATTTTCTCACCAAGGTGTAGATGACTAACATTGAAAGCAAACAAACTTTCAAATATTTTAGTTTGGGAAATTTAACATTTATATTTTCTGCCGAGTGCTCTTCCTCTATCATATCTCCAAAAGTCTTGTGAGATTCACATGTGGAATGGCCGAATGGACTGGTTGGATAATTGTCGATGGGACCATAATTATAATCATGGCCCTTCATCTTGATCATCAGTCCATGGTCATTAGTAATGTTGACCGGTGATGCATCTGCATCTGCATCTGCATCTGCATCCACATCCACATCCACATTCACATCCATTTTGTCGAATTTTTTCATCCAATCATGCCCATGCTGCTTATGGTTACACTGAAAACTGGTTGAAGCCATCAATGGATTCTGGTTATTATTTATGGTTTTTGGTTCATCAATCAATCTAATGAATTCAGTGGTCATTGACTGTTCACCAATCAACACATCAAACAAAAATCTTTTGATATGTCAATCAAATAACAAAATCTGTTCATTCGTCAATCATCACTATCACTAAATGTTTAAATGTTGATTGTTTAGCTTCCATTCATTCCAATATTTACACATTTAATATATCATCAATCGCTCAACCATTTCAGACACCGTAAAATCCAACAAAACAACAGCAAATAAGTATACTTTTTTTCTACAAGCTTTATATTTCTTTTTTTCTGTTTTTTTCTGTTTTTTGCTGCTCATCGCAACCATTGATGTGATTAGATTAAAAACACTTCAAACACTAAATTTCAGATGCGCATTCATCTTATTTGTCTACAATTTTATGTACGATTCAGCAGAGTTGCACTTTATAACAACATCACAATTATGGCCATATTACAAACAGAGAATGGTTACAATCGTTTATGATAGACAAGCTACTGGGATAGTTGAGTCCAAACCAACAATCCTGTTGATTAGGACCAGAGCCAATGCAAACCAGTTTTGCTTTGACCAAACTCGATCACACAATTACATATTTCAACCTATCGCTCTATTCATTCTTACCTTGTCCCAATAGACGGATGATTCCGGCGGAACAAACAAGCAGAGCAACAACATTTGTCCATCAATAACGCTTGTTTTGGATCATCGATTTGCTGCTTATGATATTTGTTATTGGAAGCACTTTGGTCCATCAAAACATTTGTGGAATGTTGAAGCAATCTTGCCAATCGATGTTGATCGCTATTTTGGCCAAGGTCAATCGGTTCCAAGCTCCGTTTTGAAAGGTCTTTCTGTTTGAACGATCGTTTTTTTCTCTTGGAAATTCTTTTACCGCAATTATTTTCGATGAGTGAAGCACTAGTAAACAATTTTAGCGAGCTATCAGATGAATCTTGTGCTTCATCAGACAATTTTGCAACAGTTTGGCCAACAAGTTTGTTGTAACCATTTGATGACAGATCACTTGGTTCCAAATGTATTTGGACATCTTGACAAAAGAAACATGCTTTAGCATAATGTTGGTGGTGCTCTCTCAACAGATTGCCATTGTTTCAAAAATGACAAAATTTCTTTTTCAAAACAACGATCACAAAAATCACAAACTTACCAACATGAACATCGGGGTTGGGAGTGGCCGAAGATGATAGTGATGTAAACATTGGTTGATTGTTAACCAGAATGCTCTTTGCTCTTTTAGCTTGTTCTTCCTGATCGATTGCGGAAGTGTTGTTGATGGTATCTGCAATTTTTTTCACTGCTCTAGTTGCTTTTGTTTTTCCAATCCGATTGCTCCTAGCTTCGACGCTTTGGGCAGTAATCCAATCGTCAGTGCCAACTAACATAGCCATATCTTTACCGTTCTCGTTCGAATCGTCTGCAGTGGTGACTTTTGGTGACATTTCTTTTTTTTCTTTTTTCACTTGTTCACTTAGTGTTGTCAATGTGATTTGATGAGTCTGGCATTGATCGCCATCCTCTTTTGCTGAGCTTGTTGGTATCAATAGCAGCTGTGCCTGTTTAAATTTTACAATGTTTCCATCGCCACCATTATCACTATTCTCAATAATTTTTATCAACTTGCTCGTCGTAGTTGCTGTTGTTGTTGTTGTTGTGTTTGTTGTTTTTGTTGAATGATGATCAGTCATCTTATCACGACATGAAGCATTTCCATTTCCATTTTCATTTCCATTTCCATTTCCATTTCCATCATCATCATCATCATTATTGCCATCATCGAGAACATTTTTTCTATTCTGGTCCATATTTTGCAGTTGTTCAATCAAATCACTATCCTCATTATCAATGTCGATATCAATGATCGACTGTTGTTTTGCTTTGTTTACTTCTTGTTTTTCAAGCCCACTCTTCATATTGTTATGGTCAATCTCATTGACGTCATCGTGATGGATTGCGGATATTGGAAATATTCCATTCAATTTCTTGTCAATTTTTTTCTCTCTCCCATCATTATCTTGGGGGCTAATCATTAACGAATCAGACATCATCCCATCCAATTTCATCATTCGTCTTGGAACTCACTTCAAATTTGTCGACATTCTTGCTGCATATTATTTATCTATTTACTTTCCACGATCAGTAATCTCAAGCAGACTGGAAATTTTTTCTAAAATCTCGTTAAAGATTGATTGATTGAGAACCACAAATACACCAAATACAGCGAATGTACCATATTATTTGAATCAAATTAAATGGTCAACAAACCTTTTTTTTGTAAGAAATCAATATGGGCCACCATAAGATGGGTTAGGATAATATTATATAATATATATAGTAATAATAATAATAAGATGACACTACTTGAACCAAAACAGATCCCCAATCCAAACGAACAATTGTAAATTTGAATGATTTTTATACAATTAAATATAATTAAACAGAATAGTTGTTCGAAATTTTAGACTTGATCACATGAATTTTACAATGTCTGGTGAGCAAACCAAAAATCTCAAAGGCTTTTAGGCTTCGGATGTGACGGGCCTTGTCTCTATCGAGCGTGCTTTTTCAGGTCTGATTCACGTTGCTGGTAAATATCAATTTAAGAGAATACAATGAATACAATGCAATACAATTCAATACAATGAATAAATAAATACAAATAAGATTTAATATTTATTTATTTATTATTTATTATTTATTATTTATTTTTTATGTTTGATTTTTGATGAAATTCGAAATACCGGCTTTTATCGAGGATGATGATTGAGGATGAATTTTGAAGCATCGAGGATGAATGATGCTGGCAGAATGTTATTAAGAGAAATTTATCAAACATCTAATGCTGTGAACAAAAACCACCTCTTATCAGCCATGATATTTATTCCAGCACCTTATCAAACATCGATAAACCAAGAGTCAGTGTGTAAGTGTATTATCATTTGGCCAAAATTTCCTTCTAGAATCATTTTACTTGGTAGATTTTAAATTCAAAACAAAACAAAATTATTTGCCACAAAGCATCGGAATAGGCTTTTGAAGACATACAATACAACGAAGACAACGAAATTTGGTTTTTTTGGCACTACACTTAAACACTTCAACACTTTAACACGTTAAAACACCTCATTCATTGACACATTGACACATCAACAAACATGAACTAAAATTTTCAAAACTGCCTTTGCTGCTTAGTTGGGCTGGTGCTAATTGCGGTGATGTTACCATTGCTTTGCGATTGATCCATATCACATTCTTTCAACGTAATCAAACAGCGTTCAATCTTTTGGAACGAGGGTCTTTTCTCTGCCACCTCTTGCCAGCAACTTTTCATCAATTGGAATATTTCCGGCGGACACTGTTTGGGTTTATCTAATCGATGACCTTGTCGAATCTTCTCTACCACTTCTGCATTGGTCAGCTTACCATATGGCAGTTTGCCTAAGCTGAAAACTTCTAATAAAAACAAAAAAAAAACATTATTAGCAAATTAGTTCAACTGATTAATTAACTAATAAAAAAGCCTAACCCTATATTATAACTCACCCCAAACCAATATTCCATAGGCCCACACATCAGATTTAGAGCTGAATCGGGTGAACCACAATACTTCTGGCGGCGCCCAACGTATCGGAAATTTGGTTCCGCCAGAAGAGGTGTATTCATCATCGATCACATATCTGAACATGTGACCGTGCACATAATTAACATTAAATTGTGGCAATTATAATTAAATTTGAGCAATGCACATACCGAGTCAATCCAAAATCAGCCACTTTGACAACATTACTATTGCCCACCAAGCAATTTCTGGCCGCTAAATCTCTATGAATGTAATTGTGCGATTCCAAATATGCCATTGCACTAGCCACCTGTATGCACATGTTCAGCAAGAAACGGATCTTTTGTGAAGAATCCAAAATTTTGGGTTCATTCTTGCGTAAAAAGCACAACAATGATCCTAAAAGTAAAAGTTATTTGTTGTTAAGAATGGATTGCAGCATCCAAATTGATAAAAACTCACCATGCTTCATGAATTCGGCCACAATACAAATGGGACGATGTTCGATACAAATGCCATACAGCTTCACCAGGTTGGGATGTTGCAATTTGGTCATCACTTTGGCTTCATCAATGAAATCTTGTTCGGACATTGTGCCTTCTTTCATTAATTTTACCGCCACATCGAATTTAGATTTCCATTTTCCGTGACGCACCACACCAAACTGACCAGAACCAAGCTCTTCTAACAATTGCAATTCTGATACTTTTATTTCCCAATATTTATCTAAATTATTATCGTTCAACAACATTAAACATGTTATACAATCATCATCAAACAATAGCACCATTCAAAAACCATCAAAACCTTTAGTTAAATCCACCAATCTTTTTGCCACCATTGACTGCTGTTGCTGCATGTTACTACCACTGCATGATCCATCCATCATCAACCCATCCATGCATGGAGCGATGGACTGTTCACCAGGTTGTTTCGGTTTCGGTTTCGGTGTCGATTGCCAAGGTCGCAGACTGCTTTGTTTCTGCCATATGAAATTAGCACGACATGGCACTTGAGACAGTTGTGTTAGTAAATGTCCACGGTTTTCTCTGTAATGTTCGATCAAAATCTCTATGCTTGGAAACTTTTCCTGTGGTCTAATGTAATACACGGCATTGTGGGTTGTTTGGCATTTTTGAATCAAATAATGTTTCACTTGACAACAAATCATTTGTTTTCTAATTAATAATTCGATAAAAATAAATTGACTCAAATCAATCATGGTGAATTTTAACCAATCTTGTTGCTCACTTTTTTTTAATTAAAACACTCAATGTAAAGCAATCGTTTTCGGTGGTAGATGGCCTTACCAAAAAACAACCATCTCGGTGGCATTGTTGTTTGAGCAATTGTTCAGAGGTTGGCCTATCGATTGCAAAAAACCACGCATTCTGCCACAAAGACAGTACGTTTAGATCCATCATCACCGTTGAATCTGGCGCTGTGGAGGATGCTTTGCTGATCAAACCATCCAAATGTCGGTGTTGATGTGCAGGCAATGGTGGTGGCAAAGCGGACTGAAATTCAGTGGATTCAGGTTCCGACTCAGTTTCATAATATTCATCTTGATTGAAACTCATGCGTTGCATCAATCGTTCTTGGATTTGCTCTTTACAATCATAGTTTGTGTCATCGCCATCTCCATCACCATCGCCATCACCATCGCCATCACCATCGCCATCACCATCACCATCACCATCACCATCATCATTATTATTATCGAGAATTTGTTTTATCAAGTCCTCTCCATAATCCCGGCGTTTAGCACGACGGCCACTTTGAATCAATCGACTGTTGTCACCGCAAAACAGCGAACACAATGTCGTTTCATTGGCAATGGTTTGAGTATAATTGTATGGAACTAAACCAATCTGACCTCGCCTGTCTCTGGCCATCCACCAAACCCCCGATGAATCGAGTATTTCATATATTTCTCCTTTGCAAAGCGCTAGATCTGTGTCCTCGTTGACTGGAATGTAATTATGCTTGGCTATCACATTGAATTTAGCTTTCTATGGATAGGATAGCAATAGTTTTTAACACGTTCACGCCGGCGCAGATTTTCATGATTTTCGCTGTAAGGCGGCGCGCGCGTAAAATCAATGTAAGTGTGAGCCACCGGTGGTACACGCCGGCGTCAACGTGTTAAATTCAACTAATATCGAGTACTACTACCCCAACATCATATTGTTTTGCAATCTGCAAAATGCTCAGCCATTAATTAATTAATATTACTTACTTTGAATTGATAAGATGATTGATGATCTGATAATTTTGTTGGTTCATTATTATTAACATTGTTTGCGCTCTCATCACCATTGCTGCTGTTGGTTGTGCCAGATGAGCATGATGATGATGATGTTGAGGAAAACGTTCCAACTTTGGATATCTTTTTCAATGTTTTAAACATTTATATTTGTTTTTATTTGCTAAAAAAATCATCAAATTAGTTCAAATCAGATCATATCAAATTCTATTCGTTTAGTGACTTCTAAACTTCTGTATTTGGATTCGACATGAACAATTAAGGAAAACACTGAAACAAACTTAAAGCTGAAGCAATATTGCAATTCATATGAATATTTCCATAAATAGCTCACATTTATGAACTTCCCATCATGAACACGAGCTTGATTCATTTTTCCAAGGTGAACTTGACACTCTGACAAAGAATGATGGCTGTGGCGATGGCGATGGCTATCCACTAGATAGTATCCACACCTGGTTGCCCTCGCGAATAAAACTCGCTAAAACAGCGCTTACAACAATCAAATTTATCATACATTCACATTTTATTGAATGAATTATTTTTGTCTGAAAAATGAATCGATTTTTAGCATAGAGAAAATTCAAATGGTTCTCTGCCTTTCTCTAGCTGCACTGGTTGTCGCCATCCCATCATTTTCAAGGCCTTCTTTTCATTCACTTTGGCTATAGCCAATGTATACTTTTCATTTTTTACGAAACTCTTGTTTCCATTAGCATGGCAGAGCATGAACTGCCAATCTCTTTCCACTAATAAATAAAGCTTCTAAAAAGCTTGCTTGCCCTCTCTGTAGCTGTAGCTGTCTTTCACTCTCACTCAATCCATTATTCCTTAACCACATCAAGAGAAAACATAAACATAAACATAAAAATCAATCGTGATTGGAATCTAATTAATTATATTTACAAAATTATATTAAACATAGTTGATATTCCTACTTGAAGAATTTCTAAAGAAAACATTATAACAAACGCATAACATTCAACTTTAGCATTGATCGAAGAGGCTGGACTGGACTGGACTAGACTGGATGGAAACGGTTGCCCAAACTAATCCAACATTTAGATAGGTTACTACATAACTACATTACATTGATTGGAACGGATAACAATCAACAACTTTAAAAACTTGATTAACTTACAAAAAGCTTGTCGCAATCATTTATAATCTAAATTTGAGATCTATCCTAGTGATACATTGGTCAGCATCCAGGCAAAAATACATCCATAACTCATACCGTTTTTTTTTGCTGGGAAAAAAATCAATATAACATTCAGCAGATTTCACGTTGATGATAATAATTATTTAGAATTTAGTCTTGAACATATCAACAAACAGAGGGCGTGCCATCAAAGCCAAATAAACTTTAATAAAAAAATATCCATTAATCGGTTGATAGTCGATAGAGGAAAACACCAGCACAGAACTATAGAATAAAACATTTTTCATCACAGTTGTCCGTTGTGTTCGACTGTCCGCTGTGTTCGACTGTCCGCTGTGTTCGACTGTCCATAGGACAGTGTCTGGGTTATCGAGATTGACAAGTCTTCAAGTAGCTACAGCTACGTTTTCGCCAAAATCAGTTCTAAGACTATGGATGCTTCACACACTATCGCTAAGCTCGTCCATACAAGCGCTTATTTATTTTATTTTTTTTGTTGAAAAAAAAATGTAAAAAAACCTGTCTTGGAAACTCTTTTTCTCATTTCTTTTTTGTTTGTTTGTATTTATTATTTTATATGTTTATAAGTTCTCTTTTTGGATGCTGTATTTGGAGAGATTGGTGCATAGAATAGATTAATGATAAAAGCAGCTCAAAAGTCGAACACATTGGCTTTAAAATCTATAGATCATCATCGGAGCTTTTTTGGAAATCTTTACTGTTTGCCAACAATGAAGAGAAAATGCTAGATTCGAGCTAAATCGATGCTTGAGATGCATTGTGTTCAAACTTTGTTGTATGACTTAGTGAGTCACTTATTTGATGAACTCCTCGACACAAAGCTAATGAATTCGCACAGTTCATTGAAACGTTTCCCGTCACTATCCTACCCATTCTATGTTGAATAATTACAATGGATGACAAGGATAATCTTGGCATGCAAATACTGTAAATTTATGCTTAATGATCATAAAATCGTAACAGTTTTCAACCATTTGGGATCTAGAACCGGAAAATATCATTGTTTAAATTCATTATTATTTCAAACCTTATTCAATTCCCAATGTCTGCAATGTGTTGCACTGCTTCTCAAAACAATTTACCATTGGTCGGTCAGACTGTCTGATTGTGCTGGCAAAAGAACCGATTTTATTGAGTTTTTAAAGGTACAATTTTCCATCGGCTTGCAATGTGTCTAGATTATCCACATCGGTATGACCAACACCTTTCAACACCAACAAAATCCAGGTTTTCATCCGGGTAGATCAGCAATTTTGATAAATATTTTTTACGATGCAGCAAATCAAAGATTAAATTGTAACGGATGTTTTCCCGTATCCAATATTCGCACGACTATTCGCATGTAACCTTAAAAGTTGGCTTCACTGCATTGCATTTTAGCGGAAAAAATTCTCTCGCGCTTCACGATCGGTTTTTCGGGCCTTGTTTTGAAAGTTGACTTTAATCCCACCAATGCGTGAACTTATTTCATATGAAGTGAGTCTAGTTTGCCCCATATCCCAATGCAGTGCAATGCAATTCATTCTCTGGGACATTCCATCCGTGCTAATAGGGTAAGACTAACTAATGAAGTTTGATTTGCACTGCTACTGCAACAGATGGCACCACCACTGTAAATATTCAGTATTCATGTTGCTATTTTGACTAGAGAGTGAAAGATTGTGATAAGCACATTCAACCAAACACTGAGCAATTGACCACTAAGTAAAAGTAAAACGTAAAAATTGAAAATTCCGCTTTATAATTGTATTTATTTGAACCAAAAAATAAAACTAATTGACTAGCTTTTGACCAAGCAAACATTGAAAACATTTAAAGTTCTTCACGAAAAATCTCTTGATCATAGTCATGTTCTGCAGGATATTGATAATCTTGAAACAAGTGCTGATTGAATTGATTCAACCAATTAGAACCATCGGCTGTTGTTCGTGAATCACCACCGTGCAAGTAATGGGCACTCATTCGTACATGTTCACATCTAATCTGGTACAATTCATGCATGTTCTCCACGTTGTCCTCACGTTCCACCAATTGATGGGCTTTGTTCTGGACAGTTTTAAGCGAATACCGTTTGTGATGCAATGGTGAATACTTTGGATTTTTGGCCAATTGTATTGCATCCGGATTAGATTGCAGACAATGTACATTTCTTAAATGATAAGCACATGGTTTCCAATTGCTAGCCAAACGACAATAAACATTCAATGATTCATCGTTGGTAGTTAGAAATAATCGAAGTCGCTTCCAAGTCTTCTCATTCAATGTACCGCTGATATCACTCTCTCTTTGGCTGGCAGCCATGGCGCTTTTGTTGAAGTAAACTCTGCCCAAACCCAAACATTTAGTCCATTTTGTTCGAATTTTAAGTGGAAATTGTTTGAATAATTCCTGGCGATCGCATAAACATTTCAATTCCAAGTCTTCAAACTGTATGGATGGCTTGATGCTTTCCGGAGCGATTTTGTTGCTCACCACCATAATGGCCATGCAGAAGATAGCCAAGCAACCAGAGAGAGAGAGAACCAGAATATCCCAAACATTAGCCATCGCATAGTGAACAATTGAATCGAATTAAAACTCAACAGACTGGAAACAAAATCAAACCCGAATGATCCATCGGTTTGGCATACCAATCATACCGATCATTTATATTTCTATTGCATTTAGATTCATGTTGTCCATGACAACCATATAGACAATGTCGTTCGATAATTGAATGGATCGATCGAGACAAAGCAGAACATGCAAACATAAAACATGCATCGATTTTTAGCAAGAGCAAACTAATGATAAAATCAATCATTTTATTCAAATACAAGATTCTTTAAACATTTTCAATAAATTAATAATATGTTAGATATAATATAATTAACATTTTTCAAAAACCTCTCTATTGTATTCAAAATGGCTTCAGTCATTGAAATTTAGGACAATAGGACAGACAGACAGACAGACAGACAGACAACCAACCAACCAACCAACCAACCAACCAACCAACCCACCGGCAAATAGCAATCAATTAGGATTCAACTTTATCAATCTGCTCCTGTCCTCTTTTCCGTTGATTCAATCAGTTTGATGAAGCGAAGGCAATGGCTCCAAGAAATCATTAGCAATGATACGGTCAATATTAATGAACAGTTCATCCAACGAACATCCTCCATTGCTAACTGCTGTAAATGACTGATGTGGCGTTGATGGTTGATTAGGAGAGCTGTGCCTTGCTTTTGACATGGCAGAAGATTTTGTTGAAGATTGCGATTTGCGTCTTCCTTTCAATGATGTAACAGATGATGGGCCAGAATTGTGATGTACGGCACTATGTTCCAACGAACGCCTATAATGATCATTGTTAACTATTTGATGAGTTTGTTGACGAAATGATGGCATATAAGTTGTGGTTTGATTTGAACGATGCAACAAAGCGGCAAAAAATGGATGCAGCTCGTGTATGGATTGAATCGATGACATGGTCAACAAGGGACCTACTGCCGTATTACTCGATGCCACTTGAGTAGGTAAGCAATCCTAGCCATTCAAACCACAATCAATCATAATTGAATATTATAAAAAAACAAATCCAAATCTACTAACCGTCAGATAATTAAGCAAATAGTTTATAAATACAACATGAGGAATAAATGTTGTCGAACCATTCGATTCCGCTCCACTGGTTTGAGACGTGCTGAGATTGACTGGCAATGAATGTAGTGCACCAGCAATCGAATCATAAGCAGAATTGAGACTAGTAGTTTCAGAGTGGCATTTCAAGTTTTCCAAATGCACACCGGTCACAAGTTCCAAATTCAATGAAGAAGGTTGTTCCGAATCTACACCGCTACTGGTCGGCAAGTTGGACAAGTTTTCACTTTGCGAAGGATGTTTACTGATCTGTTGTTGACCATCATTGAAAGATGGTCCCTGTCCTGTTCCAAATAAGTTGAACAAGTCCAATGATTGAATAGTGGATGCCGGATCACTGATGAATGCCCATTTGTGAAGCTGAAATTGAGGCAACGTATCAGACGGTAGCAAAAGGGCCAAATCCAAAAGCTTGCAAGCGTTCAAGAATAGTTGCAATTGGGCCGGTGGTATTTTAGGATCCAATTTGCTGGTTCGCTGATGGCCAATCACGATACTTGAGCCAGAGGATAAACGATGAGAGTTGTCCACATCCAAAGGCCAATAATTGCAATCTGCAGCAGAGGTATTTGTGTGCCAAGATAAGCTCAATTCATTTCTAGTAGCAAAACAGCATCAATTTAAACGATTGGTGTTTAGATGTTAGATAATTTTTCCACACAACTTACTTTCGTTCTTCTCTAATCACTTTGATTAATTGTTGTTCAATTGTCAAAAACACTTGAAACTGAAATCGATAAATTCAAAATTAATCATCAATCATCTTATTCAACAACAATGGTGAGACAGGCCAATACAGACAGACTATATCGGACTGTTGAATAATATTATGGCTAATATAATTAAATACCATTTCAGTGTAAATAAATGGCCACAATGAGGCCAGGCATGACATTCGCAACAGTATGACTCGAAAAGCAAGCAAAACTTGTGACTGTAGCAAACACTGTGCTTGCAACTGTGATGGTTGACTTATGTTTTGCTGTTGTGATGTGCGATGAATTTCAATCAATTTTTCCTGTATTTCAGCCATATACTTTTGATATTGATCTTTCTCCGAACAAAACAATATGAATGCCAAACGCTTAACCAATTGGGCCCGAGGTTCAGATTCTTGATCCTTGTTGGAAGATTGAACAAACATTTTCAACGATACCGACGGGCTTTGGGCCACGGACATCCGTTGTAAGAATTCTCGAAATGTATTCTTATCATGAGTCATCAGATGATCAATTATAGTTCGCCATGCTGGCAAGCACTCGGGCAACATTTGAAAAAATGATCCATCCAACAATAGCTCAAATGATTCACGGCGCCATGCTTTTCTAGTATATTGATAACCAGACAGTGCGGCCAGTAAACGCGAACAAGCATCGAAACATGGCAGATTGTGTTGACTGTGCGATTTCAAATAAGGTATCACATATGACATCAGAGTGGTGATCAATGGAATCATTTTCTCCTTTTCTTCGCTAGTGTAGACAACATCCAAAATGGATGCGGCATACTGAAGCACATGAAAAATTAATTAAATTCTGGAGCAAGCAAACCAACAAACAAACAAAACGAACCTCTGCCATGGCGTACAAAGATTTGATGCAAAAATAACTGAAAAATAAATTCTGTGACGTGTTAGCCAAATCTTGATGACCCGATGATCCCTGCGCAGATGATGGAGATAATAGGTTGGCAAGATTTACATTGAACAAGCCAAACAATAAGCTTTCGCTTTGGTTCTCAGTAGAATCGGGGCTACCCAATGAATCGTTTGCATGATTTCCGTTATTGGACAGGTTGTCTTGAAATTGAACCGAAGCTGAAGAACGAAAAATTCCGCGTTTCACTGTGATATGCTGCTGTTCATGCACAGTGGCCAGTGTCTCTTCGGTCATGGCCATTGGTTCGTTAGTACTGGAAACGGAACTAATCGATGAACGCTGTGGCCGTTGCCAAACCGGTGATCGTCTAAATGCGCCATGATGATGACTAGAATGAGATGTGGCCGTGTCACCACTACTGTTCACTGGCATCACTTCAAAGTTTCGTTTAAATGTCCAGATTCGCGGTGGCGACAATCGTCCACTAGCCACATTAATGTTGGCATCGATCAATTTTTGAGCCACCTCTTGTAGCTCTTTCTGCGCTCTACGATCTTCAACGAACGGAGTGCTGGTCACAAATTCATGCATCAATGCCAACAAATGAATGTTGATCAATGGTTGAAAATTGATTTGAACCGAATGAGAAGGTATCAGTTGTGGACTACCACATCGATTACGAGGCCAGAATAAATCGTAAGGCACTGATGCAGTCAAATTCAATGCAAATGCATCTTTGATCAGGGCAAGCATTGAACGCCAAGATTTAAGCAGCAATTCACCCGGACAAGTACGAATATAGGCAAGGAATAATTCCAACAAGGAAACTTCGATCAGAAAAATGTTATCGAAAGGATTTGATGTGAATGAAAGCTGAGTGGATTCTACTTCGTTGGTTGATGAGCAAGATGTTGAACCAGAACCAACCGAAGATGATGAACTGATGGTGGCCAAATTAGTTGCAGAAGATGGTTTCAATATTTGCCGTACGATTTGTATTAAATTCTCCAGATTCAGAACAGGTGTTAATGATGAAATCAATCGAACCAACTCGTTTTGCTTAACAGTACTCGGTGCCACAACCAAATCGATCGTTTCGGCCAATAAAGATGAATCGCTTGTATTATAATTATTGCTGCTGCTAGTAGTAACATTAGATGCTAAGCAATTACGGTCCCGTAGATCATGCCAAACACGAGCTATGGATTTCATCAATGCTATTCCATTACAACTATCATTGGCTAATATGCTGAATATGGTCAATATGGATCGTCGGATTGAGTTGGATGAACCAGCACAATGAATGGAAGTAGGTCGATGCCAGCCCTCATTAAATGGCATATCGTTATTGTTTGGTTGTCCACTGTTTAAAATATCTTGACCGTGTGAACCATCATCATTCTTGGGAACCACTACTAGGCACCATGCATTGAACAAAGAAGTGACCACACGATTCAGATTAGTGTAGTCTAATATTCGAAGACGAGTGACCGAAAGATTATTCAACAACGTATCTTGTTGACTATTGCTGTTATGGCTATTATTAGCGATGCTGCTGCTGCTGCTGCTGCTGTTGCTGATGTTGCTACTATTCACCATAGATATTGGCCCCGAGTGCAAGGTGTTATCAAAATATGGTGCATCTGCTACTGAACCGTGTTGGCCATTGAAAACAGAATTATTGGATCCTACGCTAATTAAATTGTGAAACATTGATGAAATAGCCTGCATGGCTCCCGTAGGACCATTGCCAGAGGCCGAAACAGATCCCATGTTGTTGGACAACCCTTGATCTGAGCCAAAATTAGAACCATCATGATCCGAATTGTGAACACGTTTCTTATACAACAAACCAAATGTTCGAAGCCATTGGTCTTGGTCATCATTGATATTCTTGTTGAGAACAGGCGCCAATGACTCGTATTGGTTTCGATCCAGTAAACAATAACAATAGATCATGGATAGTCCTTGTAGAATGTGGAAAAAATTACGATATGCCAGTGGTAAAACTTGATCATTTCGATTAGGGCCGTAACCATAACCATTGACATGTTTGAAGAAACCATCAATCTCTTTGCAACAAGAGTCCAGATTTCGACTTAATTGATTAATGACAGTCAACACTAAACGTGTAATAAAACGGCCAGAGTAATGTAAGCCACATTCCACCAATGTCAACCACTGATCGTGAACATGACCACGATATTTTTGCTGCAATGCGTAGTGAAAAGCACCATTCAACCAGGGCTGTCCAACTAGTGGCAATTCATTTTCAAAATACATTTCTGATAAATCTTTTACCGAAGCTCGAGGCAAGTTTCTAGACGAGGATGATGCTGGGGCTGTAGTTGTTGTCGACGATGATGTTGACGTTGATGTTGTTGTGGTGGTGATGGTGATGGTTGTCGTCATGGCCGTTGTTGTTGTTGTTGTTGTTGATGATGATGATGATGGTGGTGGTAGTTCGCAAATTTTTCCATCGTGCAAAGTGAAATTAATGCGAAATTCAAGTATGATAACTTGTTCAATAAGATTTAGCAATGATTTTTCCATCTCATCATGAAACGCATCGGATTCTTTAGGTGAACTTGATCTAAAAGTATTGCCACCTGTATGATCGACACAAGCAAAAGTATCATTAAAGTCTCTTTGAGGATAATCATTATAATCTAATATTTCTTGGATAAATGCAACATCGACTGGATGTGGTGTTTTTGATTTTGAACTACCCGGAAACAGATAGCTGCCAGTTTTGGCGCTATAAAATCGATGAGATTTATGCTTGGTTGATTGTGTTCTGGATGCATTGGAAGATGATGCCTGCTCTTCTGACTTGACTGTTAAATTATTGGAAGAACTTGCAGGACGATTTTTTTGCTCAAAGTGCCAAACAGATGTGACCAAGCATTGCAGAATTGTGCGCTGAACTTGGCATCGATTCATCAAATCTTTTAAAAACTGTGCAAATGATTTTGATTGACTGAAAGACAACAGTGGCTCACTAGGTTGCCGTTTATGAGATGAATGGCGCACATCTCGGCCATGATTGATGGACACCTCGATCATTTTGCTGAGATTCTTGAATATGATCCTTAAGGCCTGACAGGCCAACAAGCGAACACGTTGATTTCCCTCAATATCTTCCAAATCAATACAATGGTCAGGACGAATGTTAAACAAGAATCCAGAATCTTTGCTGTTTGGGACAGTTTTGTCGGTACGAGCGTCCGCTGGACAACTAGGATAATAGCTTCGCAAATATAGCAAACATATTTGAATAATTAATTCCAGCATTGTCAGGTTATCTCTTTCCCAAATATCTTGATGAGAATGGCGTTCTTTGTTGGGCGCAACACGTGAACGATTAGCTTCTGATTCGAATATGCCAAAAGAATCTTGGCGGTCGATGCAGTTTCGATGCCGTTGGTATAATGAATAAATCTGGGCTCCCCTGCTTCCATCAAACATGGAACTAGAACCAACACCATTTGCATCGAACAGAATACTGGTGGCCATTGAATACAAGACTTTTGATGGCCAAGTTTCGATCATGGACAATATAGTGTCCATAGCGTAGGTAGTTCGTAATGAATCATATCGACGTTCGTACAACAACAAATGCATGTGCATTTTGGAAAAGAAAAGTTTCTGGCCATCCCTTTCCACCAATCGTTCTTCATCAGCTGAAGTTGGTGTTCCACCGGCAGACCTTACAGATTGGTGGTTCATTTTGGCCAGTGAAGCCGTACCCGGAAAACTTTTTTGCTCCATCACCGACAAAGTTGGCTGCTGGTAACAACCAATGCTGCCTGATGGTTGCTCTTTTGGGTATGGTGGCCGATCTAGATCTTGCTGCAAATCACTGTAAATATGCTCCACAATTTCGTCAATCACTTGTTTGACCACCACATCTACATCATCCATCATGTCCTGATGGTAATCTAATGATTAGACAAAATTATAATTATAATTATTAGTTTAGTTTAGTTTAGTTTAGTTTAGTTCTGTTTGGTTAGGTTCATTAAGATCAACCAACCATCTAGCCGCTTAGAACCATCGGTGACGCCAGCCGTAGCAGAGTTGGACGGTGAACATCGTCCTATATGATAAACTACATTACCTATTGATTAAAGTATGGATAACATTTAGCATATTAATACCAAAAGCAAATGAATAACATGTTCAAAGTGTACCATTGGTTGATTTAATGGCATAAATTTTAGACTGCTCTCCTCCTAGTGTAATGTTGTTAGCTTGTTGTAAAGGTAGCTGATGCGAAAACGGACCAACTTGATCGGTGTTAGCATATTGGTCATCATGTCTTGCCGATAATATGCTATGATTGCGTATAATGTTGACATTGTTCATGGTCAGTCTTGAAGTGTTGGGATGCAACAATATAAACAACAATGGTTCCATCAAACGTCGGATGTTATCACATCCAAGGTGATAATTTGATATATTTTGAAACTCACAAGTCAGCCCGAAAGGACTGGGCGAGGAAAACATCAAATGCTTTATTCCAAACACATTGGGATTGCTTATACAATTCAACAGCCAATTGGCTGATGTGGAATATTGATCACTTGAGGTCCTTCGCTGGGACAGTGCATCCAGCATTATGAACAAGGGTCGATCAAAGTGTCGTTTTAGTGTTGAACAAAGAGCCACTGGTGAAAGTGGACAGGTAATCCTAAGCAAACGATGCAAATCATGGTAATTGATAGTCAGATAACTTTGGTTATTTGTTAAACGATTCATCACATCGGTCAATCGGCAAGTGGCCACATCCATTTCCAATTGTTCGATCAACCTATCCGAATCATTTCTGGCCGATTCTTGATCAGTCAACAAAGTGAACGCAAATGAATGATGCTGTTCAGAAGAATCATTGTTTGGAGGATTGGCAGCTGAACACAATGCAGAAACCATCAATGCCAAGCGTTCCGATATGAACGGCTTGTCATGTAACATGGCGAACAAGGATGAAAATTTACAACGAGCCCCGTACACCATTTGAAAATTTTGAGCCCACTGTTTTTGCATTGATTTGGTCACTGTCAAAATAAAAATTGATTGCATTATATGATCAAGGTTTTGTTGGTTGTTGGTTTTAAGCGTTGATCCGCTAAATTCTTACCTCCCAACATCTCATCGCAGATCACTACTTCGCAAATGGATGGATCATTCGAAATAGAATGCAGCTGTTGAAGCAGAGCTGCAGTCCAATGATGTAAAGATGAATCGCGACCGGATAGGTTGGACCACAAGCCAATGGCGATTTGTTTGAACCAAAATGTATATTCATAAACATGCTGCAGCATTTTCGGATGAACCAACGGAAAGAAATTCAATCTTTTCGCTACGATGGTTCCAGGAAATAAATCCAACAATGTCATATCAACATAGTTGGGTATCTGAAAATCATCAGCATTGATCTTCCGAAAAGTGTTGATCAAATTGCTGCTTAAACATGGTTGCGAAACAATATAAGCTTTGGTTATAGTCATCAAATCCAGAATGGTCGACAAAGAAGTATAAGCAATATGTCTTGCCCGACAGCAAACTGATCGAATGGCAAGATCTTGGTTTGCGTTGTCCGTCAAAAAGTGCTGATTTTTTTGCTGGCTTGTCTGATGTTTAGCAGAACAAGATATCAAACCATTGACCGATAGTGCAATCAAATAGACAAACCAACGCCCACCTAGAATTGGTGCCTGATGATCGGCTGATGTTGCTTGTTCAATTCCAGTAATTATCATCGATTTGGAATCTTGTCGCTTCAGAAGAAAAGCAGGTGAAGACAACAGTGGTATTGTACCGATCTCAATAATTAATTCACAAAGCAGCTGATAGATTGGCGATAATTCATGAGGATTCCGTAAGTGAAGCGATAATGTTTTCGCTTCATCGCCATCCATTATTTTCTGCTTATAATAATGCCAGATTGACAAATGGTCTTTCTTCGCGGTTCTAGCAACATTGGTATCAAGTGTTTCCAGTGGAATATGATTTTGCACCATGATTTTTTCAACAAATATAGAAAAAAACTCCAATACGCCATAGACCGCTAGTTCTATTTTAAGATCGTCATTCTCAAGCTGTTCATCATTTTCATGCTGATCATCATTACTAAGGTGTATATCCGATGATTGTGGCTGATCGCTGGCGTTGGCATTAGAAGCTAGATCCTCATCCTCGGTTTCCTCTTTCACCTGTTCCAATTGCTTGCCGATTGTTTTTGAAGAATTTGACGATATTGATGGAGAAGAGCGCGATTTCTTGCTTGTCCCTTGGCCAAAGTTTTCCCCGTTGTTGAATAAGCTGATCAAACTTGGTTTACGTCCATGTTGCCAAGGTTGCTGTTGATTCGAAACACCCATCGAACTTGCTTGATCCAACTCTTTAGACTTTACTGCCAAAACATGCTCTCTGTACTTGGTAACGAATGTTTGCATGATTGTTGGCTTCAATTTCGAACACAGAGCCAAGCAAAGCTCGATCGAAGCTTTCAGATCAACATGGGTAAACGATTTTGCTCTACGGCACATCAAATCAACAATACGATTGAAAAACAATATCAACAAAGTGTAATTTGGAGAGAATACGGTCGATGGCTCCAATGCAGAACAACGATTCATGAAAATAGAAACAGAATTGGTCCACAATGAACGATCGATTGACATTGATGTGGCTGAAGCAGATTCGTGGCTCGACGAGGCATGTGGACCATTCTCGTCATGGACATCAATCCAATCGGTCTGATGATAAGGTCGGGAATCACCCAATAAAAAACGCACCAATGTACAAGCTTCCAGGATGGTTAATGAATCAGTACCAACAGGTTGGACAGGGCTATTGTAATTCAACTTGCGTCCACATTGCCGACAATGGTCCGCCAACGAAACCAACAGCTGGTCCTTCAGTGTTGAAGAGATCGACTGCTTGCATTGTGCACCTTTCACACCGACTTTGGCAGGAATTTCCGGTGAAGGGCATGTTGAAGTGGAAGATGAAGACATTGAACAAGTTGAAGATGCAAAGAGTTTCACTGCGGCCTTCAATGATGGTTTGCAATGATTTCCATTAGTGGCCAAATGTAACATCAACGATGATATCAAACTTCTCATCAATGTCCATGTAGATTGACTGTTGGAATCCAATTCAATTTCCGAATCATTTATATTGTTTTCATCATCATCATCATCATCATCATCATCATCATCATCATCATCATCATCATCATCATCATCATCATCATCATCATC
>JAOZJS010000504.1:0-30948 GCA_025882695.1 Amerodectes protonotaria | reverse complement strand
CTTCCGGTTGCCTCCAGCAGACAGCCCACCCCGGCCCGACCGTTCATATTCCCTGAAACCCAAACCCCCAAACCATCGAATTTCAATTACCCACAATTGAATTCCGCGCTCGGCGATTGCGCCACGATGGATGGGAAAAATATGGAAGTGGTAGTGATAGGGAGGTTTTGGGGAAATGGACCGGTCGGGACAGGGTGTGGGTACTCCCCGTAGGCAACCGAAGGGGAGTACCCACACCCTGTCCTCCCAAGCGTGAACTGGCCAAAGGGGTTAACAGCCCCCCTTGCGCCAGCAAAAAAACCTCACCCATACGCATATCGCCGCACCCGCAACAAACTCACCCCGTACACCCCCGCCGACAACGCCGTAATCCAGAAGCTCGTCGGCCAATCCGTGTAATAGGCGAGCACGATGCCGAGCCACGCCTGCGCGAGCGCGAGCAGCGCGGCGAGCGCGAGCCCCGTCGCCAAGCGCGTCGTGAAATTCTGCGCGGCCGCCGCGGGCCCGACCAGCAGCGTGAACACGAGCAGCACGCCGACGATCTGCGTGCAGGCCGCCACGGTCAGCGCGCAGATCGCCAGGAACAGCATCGACACGAGACGCAGCGACACGCCCTTGGCCTCGGCCAGTTCCGGCTGCAGCGACGCGAACTGCAGCGGCCGCATGATCGCGGCGAGCGCGGCCAGGCTCACGATGCCGATCCCGGCCAGCGTGACGAGCGTGTCGCGGCTCACGCCGAGCACGTTGCCGAACAGCAGCGCCGTGACCTGGGTCGCGTAGCTCGTATAGAAATGCAGAAACAGCAGCCCGAGGCCGAGCGCGACCGACAGCGTCACGCCGATCGCCACGTCGCGCCCGTTCAGCCGCTCGCCGAGCGCGCCCATGCCGAGCCCGGCCAGCAGCGTCGCGAGCACCATGCCCCAGATCGGCGAGAGCCCGACCAGCACGGCGCCCGTCGCGCCCGTGAAGCCCACGTGCGCGAGCGCATGCCCGGCGAAGGTCTGTCCGCGCAGCACCAGAAAGTACCCGACCGCGCCGGCCAGCACCGCGACGATGCCGGCCGCCGCGAAGGCGTTGATCATGAAATCGTATTCAAACATCGTGCGTGTGGCGGTGCCGGTGAGGGTGGTGCGCGGAATGATGGTCGTGGGCGTGATCGCAGCCGTGGTCGTGCCGCTCGATTTCGCTGTCGTCCGACATCACGAAGATACGGCCGCCGACGCGCATCACGTCGATCGGCGCGCCGTACAGGCGCGACAGCACGGGCCCGGTGATGACCTCTTCCACGGTGCCGAGCGCGGCCTCGCCGCGGCCTAGATACAGCACCTGGTCGAGCGCGCCCAGCAGCGGATTCAACTCGTGCGCCGAGAACAGCACGGTGATGCCGAGGTCGCGCTGCACGCGTTTCACGAGTTCGACCACGCCGTGCTGATGCTTGGGATCGAGGCTGATCAGCGGCTCGTCGAGCAGCAGCAGGCGCGGCTTGCCGAGCAGGCATTGCGCGAGCAGCAGGCGCTGGCGCTCGCCGCCCGACAGTTCGGCGAGCGTGCGCTGCGCGAGCGCGCTGCCGTCCACGAGCGCGAGCGCATGCGCGACTTCTTCGCGCGTGCGCCGGTTGCCGAGCGGCAAGCCCCAGCGGTAGCCCTGCGCCGCCATCGCGACGAAATCGTAGCCGCGGATGCGCTTGTCGGCGAGCGCGCGCATCTGCGGCATATAGCCGATCGCGGGATCGCCGCGCGTGACGGGCGCGCTGGCGACGCGGATCGTGCCGCGTGCGGGCGGCACGAGACCGAGAATCGCGCGCATCAGCGTGGTCTTGCCGGCGCCGTTGGGCCCGAGCACGCCGACGAACTGGCCCGCGCCGATCTCGAAGCTCACGTCGCGCAGCACGCTGCGGCCGCCCAGATCGAGCGTGACGCGATCGAGCGCGAGCGCGGGTGTGCCGGGCATGCCGTGCGCGGCACGCATGGAGTCGGTTGTCATCGCGTCGTCAATGCCTGGTCGAGCGCTTGTAGTTGTTTCAGCATCCATTGCTGGTAGGTCTCGTCGAGCGGTTCGGTTTCGGTCACGCTGACGCTCGGCACGCGCGCGTCGCGCGCGATCCCGAGCATGCGCTTGGTCATCGGTTCCTGCGCCTGGCTGTTGTAGATCAGCACGCGCACCTGGCGCTCGCGCAGATCCTTCTCGAACGCGGCGATATCGGCCGGGCTCGCCTCGGTGTCGTTCATGGCGGCGGTCTGGAAGCGCAGGTTGCGCATCTGCAGGCCGAGCGCATCGGCCATATAACCGAACACGGGCTCGGTGGCCGTGACGGGCTGGCCGCGGTACTTGGCGCGCATGGCCGCGATCTCGGCGTCGAGCGGGTGCAGCGATGCGACGAAGCGCGCGAAATTCGCGTCGTATTGCGTGCGGTGCGCGGGATCGGCCGCGTCGAGCGCGTCGGTCAGCGCGCGCGCGACGGCCGGCATGGTCGCGGGCGCGTACCAGAGATGCGGGTTGTCGCCGGGCTTGTTGCCGGTCAGGTCGGCCGCGACGATGGTTTTGCGCCGCGCGCTCGGCGACGCGTCGAGCAGCTTGCGCATCCACGGGTCGTAGTCGGCGCCGTTGTAGATCACGATGTCCGCGTGCTGCAGCGCGCGCGCGGTTTTCGGGCTCGCCTCGAACAAGTGCGGATCCTCGTCGGGGTTGCTGAGGATACTCGTGACGGCGACGTTCGCGCCGCCGATCTGGCGCGCGACATCGCCGTAGAAGTTCTCGGCGGCGACGATCTGCACCGGCGCGGCCGCGGCCGTCAGCGGCTGGCCCAGCGCATAGGCCGCGGCCAGCGCGGCAACTAGCGCGGAGACGGCGCGCCAGCGGCGCGGCAACGTGCGTTTGAGCGTGCGGAGCACAGGCTGGGTCATCGGGCGAATCCTCTGTGAAACGAAACGGTGAGTGAAGGGAGCGCGGAGTAGCGCGCGGCTTGCGCGAGCGCGGCAGGCGGCTTGGACGGCCGCCTCAGCGATGCGTGTCGGTCTTGGGGTGCGCCTTGCAGTGCCCGCACAGGCCCGTCAGCTCGACCACCTGGCGATGCAGTTCGAACCCGTGTGCGTTCTCGCTCGACGAGAGCTGGCGCGCGAGATCGGACCCGGGGATCTCGACCGTCTCGCCGCAGTCCTCGCAGATCAGGAATTGGCCCTGATGCGGCTGGCCGACCTCGCAGCACGCGAAGAACGCGTTCTTCGATTCGATCCGGTGGATCAAGCCGTGCTCGACGAGCAGGTCGAGCACGCGATAGACGCTCGTCGGCGGCAGCCGGCCGCGTTCGGGTTCGAGCGCGGCGAGCAGATCGTATGCGCCGATCGGGCGGCCGGCCGTGAGCACCTGTTCATAGACCTGACGGCGCAGTTGGGTCCAGGCCAGCCCATGTTCGGCCGCATAGGCGGCGGCGCGGGCGAGGCGGGCGGCGAGTCGATCGGAATTGGCCATGGCGAAGAGGACGGCGAACGGGAAACCGGATGATATAACATATCAAACCGTTGCGCAGCGAAGTGCGCCTGCCGTCCCTTCGGCGGTTGTCGCGCCTACGGCGCCGAGGCAGTATTTACGGCCGTGGCCCCGCACCCTGGGGGAAAGCCGTCCGTCAAAGTTCCCCGAGCCCGTGGAACGCGCCGTGATGGAACACGAGCGGCATGTGCGCGGCCGCATCGGGATGCACGCCGCAGCGTTCCACCTCGCCGACGAAGATCACGTGATCGCCTTCGTCGTAGGAACTGCGGTTGTGGCACTCGAACCACGCGAGCGCGCCGTCGAGCACGGGCATGCCGCTGGTCCCCTCGGCATGCGCGACGCCCGCGAAGCGGTCGCCCTTGAAGCTCGCGAAGTGCTTGCACAGGTCGAGCTGGTTCGCGGCCAGCACGTTGACGACGTAATGGTCGCTGCCGCGGAACGCCGCGAGCGAACTCGCGCGGTGCGAGAGGCTCCAGAGCACGAGCGGCGGGCTCAACGAGACGGAGTTGAACGAACTGGCGGTGATGCCGACTAGGCGGCCGTCCTCGGCGCGCGTGGTGATGACCGTGACGCCGGTGGCGAACTGGCCGAGCGCGGCGCGGAATGCGGCGCCGTCGAAATCGGGCGGCTGGGCGCGCTTCTTCAAGAGACGGCTCCGGACGGGAACCGGCGCGCGGCGGCGGCAAGGGCAACGAAAAAAGGCAGCGTAAGCATTGGATCGATCGGTTGAGTGCCACGATTCTAGCGGAATCGCCTGGCCGCGGCCGCTATGCGATCCGCCGGGCCGCGCGAACGGCGCAAGATAACGCGCGGCGATGCTGGTATCCTCGATGCTTCTCGTTTTTATTCGATGCTAGGGTGATAGACATGTCTGAAACCGCAACGCTGGGCGGCGGCTGCTTCTGGTGCATGGAAGCGGTGTTCCTCGATGTCGAGGGCGTGCTCGCGGTCGAATCGGGGTATGCCGGCGGCAAGACCACCGAGCCGACCTACAAGCAGGTCTGCGAAGGCGACACGGATCACGCGGAAGTCGTCAAGGTCGTGTTCGATCCCGTGCAGATCAGCTACCGCGAGATCCTCGAGATCTTCTTCGCGACGCACGATCCGACCCAACTGAACCGCCAGGGCAACGACATCGGCACGCAATACCGCTCGGTGATCTTCACCGACTCGGAAGAGCAGCGCAAGACGGCCGAGGCGCTGATTGCCGAACTGTCGCACGAGCGGCTGTTCGACGACGCGATCGTCACCGTGGTCGAGCCGCTGAACGGCAACTACTGGCCGGCCGAGGTCTATCACCACAACTACTACGCGCGCAATCCGGAGCAAGGGTATTGCGCGGCCGTGATCGGCCCGAAGCTCGCGAAGTTCCGCAAGAAGTTCGCGCACCGTCTCAAGTCGCTGAAGGCCTGAGCGCGGCGAGTCATCGCGCATAAAGAAACGCCGGGCAGGACGCCCGGCGCGAGTCGCCCGGACATGGAGTCCGGGCTCGTCTGAAGCCGCGGACGCGCAACGCGTCCGCGCAGCCGCCTCAACGCGGCAGCGAATGCTCGTACATGTAGCGGCGCGACCACGGCAGCGTCTTCGCGCTGCGGCCGGCCTTGCGGCACACAAGCTGATAGATCGACACGTCGTCGTTCTCGAACGCATATGCGCAGCCCGCGAGGTACACGCGCCAGATCCGGAACTTCTCGTCGTCCACGAGCTGCTTGGCTTCCGCCGAGCGCGCCTCGAAATTGTCGGTCCAGATTTCGAGCGTGCGCGCATAGTGGCGGCGCAGGCTTTCCGCATCCACGACCTCGAGGCCGCCGCGCTGCGCCGCCTCGATGGCGAGGCCGATGTGCGGCAGTTCGCCGTCCGGGAACACGTAGCGGTCGATGAACTCGCCGCCGCCGAGCGAGGTCTCGCCGCTGTCGGCGTCGCTCGACGTGATGCCGTGGTTCATCGCGATGCCGTCGTCGGTCAGCAGGTCATGCACGCGCTTGAAATACTCGGGCAGGTTCTTGCGGCCCACGTGCTCGAACATGCCCACGCTCGTGATGCGGTCGAACTGGCCCTGCACGTCGCGGTAGTCCTGCAGGCGGATCTCGATGCGGTCCTGCAGCCCGGCCGCCTTCACGCGCTCGGTGGCGAGATCGAACTGGTTCTGCGACAACGTCACGCCCACGCACTGCGCGCCGAACTTCTCGGCCGCGCGCAGCACGAGCGCGCCCCAGCCGCAGCCGATGTCGAGCAGGCGCTGGCCCGGCTGCAATTGAATCTTGGTCAGGATGTGGTCGATCTTCTTGAGCTGCGCGGTGGCGAGATCCTCGTCGCCGTTCTCGAAGTACGCGCACGAGTACACCATGTTCGGGTCGAGCCACAGCTTGTAGAAGTCGTTCGAGACGTCGTAGTGATACTGGATCGCCTTCTTGTCCGACGTTTTCGAGTGCGTGAAGTAGCGCTTCACGCGCGCGAGCTTGCTCGCGTTCGTGACGGTATTGCGCGCGAGCGAGTAGCCGATGTCGATGATATCGGTGAGCTTGCCCTCGATGTCGATCTTGCCCTTCACATAGGCTTCGCCGAGATTGTCGAGGCTCGGATCCAGCAGCAGCGGCAGCGCAGACGCGTGATTGACCTTGAGCGTGACTTGCGGTGCGGCGAAATTGCCGAAATCCAGCTGCTGGCCGTTCCAGAGTACCAGGCGCGCAGGCAGATTGGCCTTGTTGCGCACTTCATCTACCCATTGCGCCAGCTTTTTTTCCCACAGCATGTGCGATTCTCCACGTTCGTTGAAAGGGGGACTGCGAACTCAAATCGGGAGTGCCGCATGGCGGCATGACGTCACGGCGACAGCCGCTCGATGCGCCAGCCGTTCGGCGCGGCGGCGTCGCGCACGTAGCGCAGGCGGTCGTGGAGCCGCGACGGGCGGCCCTGCCAGAATTCGAGCGCATCGGGCACGAGGCGGTAGCCGCCCCAGTGCGCGGGACGCGGCGGATGCTCGCCGAAGCGGGCGTGAAATTCGGTTTCGCGCGCCTCGAGTTCGGCGCGGCTGTGCAGCACTGCGCTCTGTTCCGAGGCCCATGCGCCGATGCGCGAATTGAGCGGGCGCGACGCGAAATAGCGGTCGCTTTCCTCGGCGCTCGTTTTTTCGATGCGCCCCTCGATGCGCACCTGGCGCTCGAGTTCGATCCAGTGGAACAGCAGCGCCGCGTGCGGGTTTTCGGCGATCTCGCGGCCCTTGCGGCTGTCGTAGTTGGTGAAGAACACGAAACCGCGCTCGTCGAGGGCCTTGATCAGCACGATGCGCGCAGAAGGGCGGCCCGCGGCGTCCGCGGTGGCCAGCGTCATCGCGTTCGGCTCGGGCAATTGGGCGCGCAGCGCCTCGCCGAGCCAGATGTCGAACTGGGCGAGCGGGTCGGCCTGCACGTCGCTTTCGTCGAGCGAGGCGCGCGAATAGTTGATGCGAAGATCGGCGAGGCTGGTCATGTGCATGTTAGGCAAACGCTGCAATCGCGATCGAGTATAACGAAGCTCGCTAAAACCTGCGAGGCGCCGCCGCCTGCAACTGTACTGTGCGTGCCGTGTGCCGCGGACGCTGTGCTCTTTGGGCGCGGACGCCGGCCGGGCGCGGCTCGCGCCTCTCAGGCACAATAGCGGCTGCCGGCGATGCGGGGCGGCGCATGGTGCCGCGCCCGCGTGCGGCGCAGCCTCGCGCTTGCCGTTTTCGTCCCTTTTGCCGTCCGTTCCGCGCCTCGCATGTCTTCCGAAACCGATCTGAACGATCTGAATGTTCCTCCCGCCGTCTCGTTCGACGCCGACCACGCACGCCGCTTCGGCGGCGTCGCCCGGCTTTACGGCGTGCCGGCGCTCGCCGCCTTCGAGCGCGCGCGCGTCGCGGTGATCGGCATCGGCGGCGTGGGATCGTGGGCGGCCGAGGCGCTTGCGCGCAGCGCGATCGGCACGCTCGCGCTCATCGATCTCGACAACGTGGCCGAGAGCAACACCAATCGCCAGATCCATGCGCTCGACGGCAACTACGGCAAGCCCAAGGTCGAGGCGATGGCCGAGCGCATCGCGCTGATCAATCCGGCGTGCCGCGTGGCGTGCGTGGAGGATTTCGTCGAACCCGACAATCTCGACGCGATGCTCGGCGGCGGGTTCGATTACGTGGTCGATGCGATCGACAGCGTGCGCACCAAGGTCGCGCTGATCGCGTGGTGCGTGGCGCGCGGCCAGCCGCTGATCACGGTCGGCGGCGCGGGAGGCCAGCTCGACCCGACGCGCGTGCGCATCGACGATCTCGCCAACACGATCCAGGACCCGCTGCTGTCGAAGGTGCGCGCGCAGCTGCGCAAGCAGCACGGGTTTCCGCGCGGGCCGAAGTCGCGCTTCAAGGTCAGCGCCGTCTATTCGGACGAGCCGTTGATCTATCCCGAGCCCGATACCCAGGTGTGCGCGACCGACAGCGAGGAGGCGCCCGGCGTGCAGCCGCTCGCGAGCGGCCCGATCGGGCTCAACTGCGCGGGTTTCGGGTCGAGCGTGTGCGTGACCGCACCGTTCGGCTTCGCGGCCGCCGCGCACGTGCTGCGCGCGCTGGCGGCGCGCTGAGGCGCTCTGCGCCCGCTCAGTTCAGCGCCGCGCCGAGCTTGCGGCGCCAGGTCGAGACGAGCTGCGGATCGTGCGCGGCCATGCCGAACACCGAGATCATGGTCTTGCGCGCGAGTTCGTCGCGCCACGTGCGGTCGCGCTGCACGATATCGAGCAGCTGCGCGAGCGCGCCGTCGAACGCGCCATGCGCGATCAGCGCCTGCGCGAGATCGAAGCGTGCGTCCAGATCGCCCGGATCGGCCGCGATGCGCGCTTCGAGCGCGTCGGTCGGCGGCAGTTGCGCGGCCGCGTCGAGCGCCGCGAAACGCGCCTTGACCGCTTCGTAGCGCGGCTCGGTGCCTTGCGTGGCGCGCGGCGTCAGGTGCGCGAGCGCCTCGCGCGCGGCCTCGGCCTGACCGCTCTGCAGCAGCCATTCGATCAAATCCAGGCGCGCATCGTCGTATTCGGGATTCATCTGCAGCGCCTTCTGCAGATGCGCGAACGCGAGTTCGGGCTGCCCTTCGGCCAGCGCTCGATGCGCGGCATGGCGCTCGGTTTCCTCGGTGGCCGGGAACAGCCGCGCGATGAACTCGCGCAGCTCGCCCTCGGACAGCACGCCGAGAAACTGATCGACGGCCTGCCCCTGCGAGAACGCGACGACGTGCGGAATGCTGCGCGTGTTGAAGTGCGCGGCCAGTTCGCGGTTCTCGTCGACGTTGACCTTGACCAGGCGCCAGCGGCCGCCGTCCTGGACTTCGAGCTTTTCGAGCATCGGGCCGAGCGTCTTGCACGGCTCGCACCACGGCGCCCAGAAATCGACGAGCACGGGTACGGTGAGCGAAGCGTCGATCACGTCGCGTTCGAAAGTGGCAAGCGTAGTGTCCATGATGTCCCCGTGAAAATGTATGCAGCTCGGATAGGGGCGCCGCGGGCCGCTTCAAGCTCGGCCGCGCGGCGCGCGCGTCATGCCATCGGGTTTTTCGCGAGCGGCGGGTTGGCCGCGAAGTAGCGCTTGATGCCGCGCAGGATCGCGTCGGCCATCTGATCGCGATAGGCCGGGTCGTTGAGCCGGCTTTCCTCGTCGGGATTGCTGATGAACGCGGTCTCGACCAGGATCGACGGGATATCGGGCGCCTTCAGCACCGCAAACCCGGCCTGTTCGACCGCCCCCTTGTGCAGCTTGTTGATCTTGCCGACCTCGCCGAGCACGTAATTGCCGTAGCGCAGCGAATCGTTGATCTGCGCCGTCGTCGACATGTCGAGCAGCGCGCGGCTGACCACGGCGTCCTGCGTCTTGATGTTGATGCCGCCGATCAGGTCGGACGCGTTCTCCTTGTCGGCCATCCAGCGCGCGGCCGCGCTCGACGCGCCGTGCGACGACAGCGCGAACACCGAGGAGCCCTTGGCGGACGGCGTCGTGAACGCGTCGGCGTGGATCGACACGAACAGGTCCGCGCCGACGCGGCGCGCCTTCTGCACGCGCACGTTGAGCGGCACGAAGAAATCGGCGTCGCGCGTCATCATCGAGCGCATGTTCGGCGCGTTGTCGATCTTGGCGCGCAGCCGCTGCGCGATATCGAGCGCGATGTGCTTCTCGTAGGTGCCCGCGCTGCCGATCGCGCCCGGATCCTCGCCGCCGTGGCCCGGGTCGATCGCGACCGTGAGCAGGCGCGTGGTGCCGGCCTTGCCCGATTTCGGCGTGCTGAACGCGTACGTGTTGTCGCCGTCGATCGCGTCGGCCGCGGGGGCGCCCGCAGTGCCGCTGCTGCCGGTATTGGTGTTGCCGGTGCCCGCCGCGCCGCCGGCGTTCTTCGGCTTGCGCAGCGCGAGCGCGGGCGGCTTCGTGCGCGCGGGTGCGCCGGGCCCGGTGTCGCCCGCGCCCGCCGAGCCGCCCGGCGTTTGCGCCTGGTTCTGCGCGAAGCGCTCGAAGAACGCCTCGCTGTTGTCGCCGGCGCCCGCCGTGGGCGGCGCCGTCGGGCCGCTCAGCGCGGCCGACGGCGGCTGCACGCCGGCCGAGTCGTTCAGGCGCGCTTCCTTGCGCTCGGTCTGTTCGATCAGATCGGCGAGCGGATCGGGCGCGACGCTCGGATACAGGTCGAACACGAGCCGGTAGCGGTAGCTGCCCACGGGCGGCAGCGTGAAGACCTGCGGTTTGACCGAATCCTTGAGGTCGAACACCATGCGCACCACGTGCGCTTGATACTGGCCGACGCGCACCGAGCGGATCTGCGGATCGTTCGGCGCGATCTTCGAAACGAGGTCGCGCAGCGCCTGATCGAGATCGAGGCCGTTCAGATCGACGACGAAGCGGTTCGGATTCTGCAGCAGTTTCTGCGCGCTCTGCAGCGGCTGGTCGGACTCGATCGTCACGCGCGTGTAATCGCGCGCGGGCCACACGCGCACGCCGAGCACCGAACTCGCGCGCGCGAGCGCGGGCACCAGGCCGAGGATCAGCGTCGAGGCGCCCGCGCGCAGCACCTGGCGGCGGCGCCAGCTGCTCGGTGCGGTGGCCGCGGATTCGATCGAACTAAACGGTTTGATCAGCAACTTTCGAGACATGCGTTTCCCAATTCGCTATAAGCGCGCGCGTCGAGGCTGCGCCCGTCGCCGTCGACCTCGAGCGCGAACACGAGGTCGGGTACGCCGAGCAGGGCGCCCGCCTGTTGCGGCCATTCGATCAGGCACACGGCCCCGGCATCGAAGTATTCGCGGAAGCCGGCGTCGCGCCATTCGGCCGGATCGCTGAAACGATACAGATCGAAGTGGTACACCATCAGTTCCCCGCTCGGCAGATCGAGCGCATACGGCTCGACCAGCGTATAGGTGGGGCTCTTCACGCGGCCCGTGTGGCCGAGGCCGCGCAGCAACGCGCGCACGAGAGTGGTTTTGCCGGCGCCGAGATCGCCGAGCAATTGAATTTGCAGTCCTGCGAAGCCGCCATGCGCGGCCGCGTCAGGGGAGGTGTTGCGCGCCGCGTGCAGCGCGGCGAGCGCATGCGCGCACCGCTCGCCGAACGCGAGCGTGGCCGCTTCGTCGGCCAGTGCGAAACGGCGCTGGCTGAGCGGCTGGGGCAGCGCCGCGAGAGCGGGCGTGACGGAAGGCGCGGGCATTCTCGTAAAATAAGGCCTATGAATCGCGTCTCCCCACCTGTACCGCCTGCCGACCCTTCCTACGACGAGGCCGCATTGGCCGCGCTCGCGCAGCGCATCAAGCGCTGGGGCAAAGAGCTGGGTTTCGGGGCGATCGGGATCAGCGATATCGATCTATCGGATGCCGAGGCGGGCCTGGCTGCTTGGCTCGAAGCCGGCTACCACGGCGAGATGGATTATATGGCTAAACATGGGATGAAACGCGCGAGGCCCGCCGAGCTTGTCGCCGGTACGCGACGCGTGATCTCGGCGCGGCTCGCCTATATGCCCGCCGCGACGCTCGACGACGCGGCACCCGAAACGTCCCGCGCGCACGACGCCGAAGCGCCCGCGCAGCCTGACGCGGCGCGCTCGCCGGCGCGCCGCGGCGGTTGGCGCGCGCGCGAGACGGCGCGGCTCGGCGAACCCGAGCAGGCCGTGATCTCGGTCTATGCGCGCGGCCGCGACTATCACAAAGTGTTACGTAATCGGCTGCAGACGCTTGCCGAGCGCATCGAGGCGGAGATCGGCGCGTTCGGCCATCGCGTGTTCACCGATTCGGCGCCCGTGCTCGAAGTCGCGCTCGCCGAGAAGGCGCGCATCGGTTGGCGCGGCAAACATACGCTGTTGCTCGCGCGCGAGGCCGGCTCGCTGTTTTTTCTCGGCGAGATCTATGTGGACGTGCCGCTGCCGGTCGATGCGCCGCCGAGCGCGGCGGATGCCGCTCAGTTCGCCGAAGCGCCCGCCGCGCCCGCCGCCGATACCGCATCGCGCGGACAATGCGGCAACTGCGTGCGCTGCATCGATGCGTGTCCGACCGGTGCGATCGTCGCGCCGTACAAGGTCGATGCGCGGCTCTGCATTTCCTATCTGACGATCGAACTGCACGGCAGCATCCCCGAGCCGCTGCGCCCGCTGATCGGCAATCGCGTGTACGGCTGCGACGACTGCCAGCTCGTGTGCCCGTGGAACAAGTTCGCGCAGGCCTCGCCCGTGCCCGATTTCGACGTGCGCAACGGTCTCGACCGTGCGTCGCTGGTCGAACTGTTCGCGTGGAGCGAAACCGAGTTCGACACGCGCATGCAGGGCAGCGCGATCCGCCGCATCGGCTACGAACGCTGGCAGCGCAACCTCGCGGTCGGTCTCGGCAACGCGTTGCGCGCGCCGTCCGGGCGCCTCGGCGCGCAGGCGCGCGAGCGCATCGTGGCGGCGCTCGAGGCGCGCCGCGGGCACGCATCGCCGATGGTGCGCGAACATATCGAGTGGGCGCTGCAGGCCGCGTGAGGGCGGCGTACAGTAGCGGGCAGCGGCACCGTCCGGGCGCCGGCATCCGGATCGATAATAGAGACCATCCGAACCCCCAGCAGGAGCGAACCATGTTCAATGCCGTGATCGACGCGCCGTTCGGCAAAGTCGGCGTCCGCACCGAGGCCGGCGCGATCTACGAGATCGTCTATCTGCCCGAATCGGTGCCGAGCGCGGAGCCCGACAACGCGCTCGCGCGCAGCGCCGCCGAACAGATCGAGCGCTACATCGAGCGCGCGTCCGCGCCGTTCGACTTGCCGCTCGCGCAGGTCGGCAGCGCGTTCCAGCAGCGCGTGTGGCAGGCCATCGCCGACATCCCGCCCGGCACCGTGCAGACCTACGGGCAGATCGCCAAGCGCATCGGCAGCGCGCCGCGCGCAGTCGGACAGGCATGCGGCGCGAACTATTTTCCGCTCGTGATTCCGTGCCACCGCGTCGTGTCGGCGAGCGGCATCGGCGGCTTCGCGCATCACGACGACGACGGCTACTATCTCAAGATCAAGCGCTGGCTGCTCGCGCACGAGGGCATTCCGTACCAATGAGCCGCACCGTCTTTTCCGGGCACACCGCGTTCAAGGACATCGAGCCGGCCGGTCCCACGCCCGAGCTGCTCGCGAGCTGCGCATCGATCGACGCGTTCTGCGACGGCCTGTGGCTCGAACACGGCCTGTCGCGCAACACGCTCGACGCGTACCGCCGCGATCTGAGCCTGTTCGCGCAGTGGCTCGCCGACACGCGCGGCGCAAGCCTCGACAGCGCGGCCGAGGCGATGGTCGCGAGCTATATCGCCGTGCGCAGTTCGGGCAAGGCGAGTTCGTCGAACCGGCGCCTGTCCGTGTTCCGCCGTTATTACGGCTGGGCGATCCGCGAGCACCGCTGCCAGGCCGACCCGACGCTCAAGATCGCGTCCGCCAAGCAGCCCGCACGCCTGCCCGGCACGCTGTCCGAGGCGCAGGTCGAGGCGCTGCTCGGCGCGCCCGATCTCGCCACGCCGCTCGGCCTGCGCGACCGCGCGATGCTCGAACTGATGTACGCGAGCGGCCTGCGCGTCAGCGAACTCGTGACGTTGAAGAGCGTGGCCGTGGGCTTGAACGAAGGCGTGGTGCGCGTGATGGGCAAGGGCTCGAAGGAGCGGCTCGTGCCGTTCGGCGAGGAGGCGCAGGGCTGGATCGAGCGTTACCTGCGCGAGGCGCGGCCCGAGCTGCTCGGCCCGCGCGCGGCCGACGCGCTGTTCATCACCGCGCGCGGCGAGGGCATGACGCGCCAGCAGTTCTGGCACATCATCAAGCGGCTCGCGCTGCGCGCCGACATCCGCGCGCCGCTGTCGCCGCACACGCTGCGCCACGCGTTCGCGACGCATCTGCTCAATCACGGTGCCGACTTGCGCGTGGTGCAGATGCTGCTCGGCCACAGCGACATCTCGACCACGCAGATCTACACGCACGTCGCGCGCGAGCGCCTGAAGGCGCTGCACGCCGCGCATCATCCGCGCGGATAGGCGGCAGCGTCGCCCAACCCGAAGCGCGCCGGTAAAATGCCCGCATGAGCAAAACCAAACACGTTTCCGAGACTCCCGCCACGCAACTGCTGCGCCGCCAGGCGATCGTATTCGGCGAGCATCCGTACGACTACGTCGATCACGGCGGCACGGCCGAATCGGCGCGCCAGCTCGGCATCGACGAGCATCGCGTGATCAAGACGCTCGTCATGGAAGACGAGCACGCCAAGCCGCTCATCGTGCTCATGCACGGCGACCGTTCCGTCTCCACCAAGAACCTCGCGCGCCAGATCGGCGCGAAGCGCGTCGAGCCGTGCAAGCCCGAGGTCGCGAGCCGTCACTCGGGCTATCTCGTGGGCGGCACGTCGCCGTTCGGCACGAAGAAGACGATGCCCGTGTTCGTGGAGCAGAGCATTCTCGACTTGCCCGAGATCTACATCAACGGCGGCCGCCGCGGCTACCTCGTGAGTCTCGCGCCCGGCACGCTCACGCAGCTGCTCGGCGCGCGTCCCGTGCAGTGCGCGAGCGCCGATTGAGCGCGCGCGGCGCCACGCCGCCCGCAAGCGAGGGTTTTACCGCTCATGCCGCGCGCGCGGGTTCGGTAGAATGGCGCCCGCGTGACCCGTGCGTCCGAGTCGGACGCCGCGCGGCGGCGGCTCGTCCGGCCGCGCCGGTCCGCACCGTTCACCCCATTCGCATAATCGGAAGAGTGCCCGCATGCTGATCCTGTTCTCCATCGTCATCGCCTATCTGATCGGCTCGGCCTCGTTCGCGATCCTGGTCAGCAAGCTGATGCGCCTCGACGATCCGCGCACCTACGGCTCGCAGAATCCCGGCGCCACCAACGTGCTGCGCAGCGGCAACAAGCTCGCCGCGATCCTCACGCTGATCGGCGACGCGTTCAAGGGCTGGGTCGCCGTCTGGCTCGCGCAGCACGTGCTCGGGCTCGGCGCCGCCGGCATCGCGTGCGTCGCGATCGTCGTGTTCCTCGGCCACCTGTATCCGATCTTCTTCCGCTTCCAGGGCGGCAAGGGCGTCGCGACCGCGGCCGGCGTGCTGCTCGCGATCAGCCCCGCGCTCGGCCTGGCGACGCTCGCGTGCTGGCTGCTGATGGCTGTGGTGTTCCGCTATTCGTCGCTGTCCGCGCTGGCCGCGTCCGTGTTCGCGCCGCTGTTCGATCTGTATCTGTTCGGTACGCACGGCAATCCGATTTTCTGGGCCGTGCTGGCCATGAGCGCGCTGCTGATCTGGCGCCATCGCGCCAACATCCAAAAGCTGCTGGCCGGTCAGGAAAGCAAGATCGGGCAGAAGAAGCAGGCTTGAAGCGGCGAGGCGATTCGGCCCGCAGACACGGCAAGGGCCGGCGATACGAGACGTATGGCCGGCCCTTGGCGTTAAAGGCGCGGCGCGTAGCCCGTAGGGCCCGCGCCGGGTGGGGTGGGAAGCGCGTTTAGTCGCGGAAGTTGTTGAAATCGAGCGGGCTGTCGGTGATTTCCTTGCGCAGCAAGGCGATCACGTTTTGCAGATCGTCGCGCTTGGCGCCCGAGACGCGCACCGCGTCGCCCTGAATGCTGGCCTGCACCTTGATCTTGCTGTCCTTGATCGTGCGCACGATCTTCTTCGCGAGATCGCCCGTCACGCCCTTCTTGATCGTGACCTGCTGCTTGAGCTTGTCGCCGCCGATCTTCTCGACCTTGCCGTAGTCGAGGAAGCGCACGTCCACATTGCGCTTCGCCATCTTGCCGATCAGCACGTCCTTGACCTGGCCGAGCTTGAAATCGTCGTCGGCGAACAGCGTGAGTTCGTTTTCCTTCTGTTCGACGCGCGCGTCGGACCCCTTGAAATCGAAGCGCGTCGAAATTTCCTTGTTCGATTGCTCGATGGCGTTTTTGACTTCGATCATATTTGCTTCGCAGACGACGTCGAACGACGGCATGGCACTCTCCTGATGAAGCGCGGCTCGCTGCGCGAGAGCCTCGCTATAATTTCACGTTTCCGCCATTTTACCGGCGCCCCTTCTTTTTGCCCAAGGCGCGTCGAACGGTACACCCGCCGCACGCCTCTCAACCGCTTTCCCGACCGACCGCCGATGCCCGTGCCTTTGCTTTTCGACTACCCGCTGCGGGCCCACAACACCTTCGGCTTCGACGTGCGCGCGCGCTGCGCGGCCGCGGTCACGCAGCCCGAGCAGTGCGCGGCCGTCCTGCGCGATCCGCGCGTCGCGGGACTGCCGGTCCTGATCGTGGGCGGCGGCAGCAACATCGTGTTCACGCGCGATTTCGACGGCCTGGTGCTGCTCGACGAGGTGCGCGGCCGCACGCTCGATCGCGAGGACGACGACGCCTGGTACGTGAGCGCGGGCGGCGGCGAGAACTGGCACGGCTTCGTGGCGTGGACGCTGGACCAACGCATGCCCGGCCTCGAAAACCTGGCCCTGATTCCGGGCACGGTCGGCGCCGCGCCGATCCAGAACATCGGCGCGTACGGTCTGGAGATGGGCGAGTATTTCGATTCGCTGCGCGCGGTCGAACTGGCCACGGGCGAACTGCATACGTTCGACCGCGCGCAATGCGCGTTCGGCTACCGCGACAGCTTCTTCAAGCGCGCCGGCCGCGACCGCTTCATGATCGTCTCGGTGCGCTTCCGGCTGCCGAAGCGCTGGACGCCGCGCGTCGGCTACGGGGACGTCGCGCGCGAACTCGAGGCGCGCGGCATCGCCGCCGCGCAGGTCGCGCCGCGCGACGTGTTCGATGCCGTCGTCGCGATCCGCCGCGCCAAGCTGCCCGATCCGGACGAACTCGGCAACGCCGGCAGCTTCTTCAAGAATCCCGTGATCGACGCGGCGCAGTTCGCGGCGCTGCGCGCGCGCGAGCCCGAGGCCGTCTCGTACGCGCAGGCCGACGGCCGCGTGAAGCTGGCGGCCGGCTGGCTCATCGACCGCTGCGGCTGGAAAGGGCGCGCGCTCGAGGCCGCACCCGCCGCCGCCGTCCACGAGCGCCAGGCGCTCGTGCTCGTCAACCGCGGCGGCGCGTCGGGCACCGAAGTGCTCGCGCTCGCGCAGGCGATCGCCGACGACGTGCGCGCGCGCTTCGGCGTCGAGTTGGAGCGCGAGCCGGTTTGCTTGTAACAGGGTAGAGCGGCAGGGAGGCGCGCGATACCGCGAGATCGTGCGGTATGCCCGTGACGCACACGGGTGGACTTCGATTGCCGGGCGTTCACGGATAGCGCGGCGCCGCAGGCGGGGGTCCGTGCGACCCGCTATCGCGCGTGATCGCCAGACTGCCTAGCGGCGACCCGGCACAACCCTCAAGCGCTGCGCTTACCGAGCAGCAAGAATTCCATGAGCGCCTTCTGCACGTGCAGACGGTTTTCCGCTTCGTCCCAGATCACGCTTTGCGGGCCGTCGATCACGCCCGCCGTCACTTCCTCGCCGCGATGCGCGGGCAGACAGTGCATGAAGAGCGCGTCGGGATGCGCGTGGCTCATCATTTCCTCGTCCACGCACCAATCGGCGAACGCCTTCAGGCGCGCCTCGTTCTCGGCCTCGTAACCCATGCTGGTCCACACGTCGGTCGTGACGAGATGCGCGCCCTCGCAGGCTTCGTTCGGATCGTCGAATACCTCGAAATGCGCCTCGCTGCCCGGCGCCACGAGCTTCGGATCGAGCGCGTAGCCGGGCGGCGTGGACAGGCGCAGCTTGAAGCCGAGGATCTGCGCGGCCTGAATCCACGTGTACAGCATGTTGTTCGCGTCGCCGACCCAAGCCACGGTCTTGCCGCGGATCGGGCCGCGGTGTTCGTAGAACGTGAAGATGTCCGCGAGCACCTGGCACGGGTGGTATTCGTTGGTCAGGCCGTTGATCACGGGCACGCGCGAAGACGCCGCGAAACGCTCGATGATCTCCTGCTCGTAGGTGCGGATCATGATGATGTCGACCATGCGCGAGATCACCTGCGCCGAATCCTCGATCGGTTCGCCGCGGCCGAGCTGCGTGTCGCGCGTATTCATGAACACGGCGTGTCCGCCGAGCTGGAAGATGCCTGCCTCGAACGACAGGCGCGTGCGCGTCGAACTCTTCTCGAAGATCATCGCGAGCGTGCGGTCGTGCAGCGGGTGATAGGTTTCGTAACGCTTGAATTTGCGCTTCAGAATCGCGGTACGTTCGAGCACGTACTCGTAGTCTTCCAGCGAGAAATCCTTGAACTGCAGATAGTGGCGAACGGTTTTGGCGGTCATGAAGCGGTATGCGGGGCGGTCTGGAAGGGCAGGGCCGGTAAGGCGCAGCCGGAACCGACCGTGATTGATAAGTCAGTGCAGCATAAAGGATTTTGCCCGCTTTGACGAGGCGTGAGCGGCGCGCCCGCGCCACGCCCGGCGCGCTCGCCCCCCGTTTTTTTCGCGATATGGTGGACGGCTTCCAGGATGCGGTACGGTATAATCCGTCGGTTTGGATTTCCGGCAGGCCGCCCCCGACCTCGGCGTTGCCCGGCATGAGCGGCGCGGCTCGCAGATCGCGCCGCAGGCCCGTTACCTGGGTACTCCCACATGGCTGAATCGCACCATACCGAATACTTCATTCAAGGCATCACGAAGGAAGGCAAGACGTTCCGTCCCAGCGACTGGTCCGAGCGTCTGGCCGGCGCGATGTCTTGTTTCGGTCCGGCGCCCGGCAACCGCAGCGGCCCGAACGCGTACATGCAGTATTCGCTGTACGTGCGTCCCGTCGTGATCGGTTCCATCAAGTGCGTGGTGCTCGACTCGCGCCTGCGCGACGTCGAACCGATGGCCTTCGATTTCGTCCTCAATTTCGCGCGCGACAACGACTTGGTCGTGTCCGAGGGCTGCGTGCTGCCCGACGACAAGGCCGCCAAGTCCAAATCGGCTTGATTCCGCACGAATGATTTAAGGCGAATTAAGACGATTAGGTACGCAAAAAGCCGTGGGGTGCATATGCAGCCCACGGCTTTTTGATTTGTCGCGCCGCGCCGGTGCGAACCGGCGGCGCCTACCGCAAAGCAGGGCGCGGATGCGCCCGTGCGCTTAGGCGGCGGCTTGCAGGCCCTTCAGGGCTGCAGCCAGGCGGCTCTTCAGGCGAGCAGCCTTGTTCTTGTGCACGATCTTCTTGTCGGCGATCGAATCGACGGTCTTGACCGAGGTCTTGAAGATTTCAGCGGCCTTAGCCTGGTCGCCGGCGTCGATAGCCTTGCGGACCGACTTGATCGCGGTGCGGAATTTCGAGCGCAGTGCCGAGTTGTGCGAGTTTGCCTTCGCAGCCTGACGGGCGCGCTTGCGTGCTTGTGCGGAGTTAGCCATGACGGTTCCTTATACTGTCCTGTTTGCAACGCCAGGTGCCGTAAGCCCTAAGCGCCGCCTTTCGAATCGTCCCCCGGAAGCGGTTGCCCGGAAGCGCAAAAAAACGAATTTTTGCCAATGGCCCGGAACCCCGGAAGTGCCGTGGGGCGGGTAAAGGCAAGCTAGAAACCGATGATTATAGCAAGGAAATCAAGCGTGTGGCAAGTTCGGCGAGACAGTGGCGCATGCCATCCGGCCGGGGCCGTTCACGCGCGCGGAACGGGCTTTTGACGCGCGTCGCCGGTCCGCGCGCCGTGGCGCCCCGTATAATAGGCGCCCCATGAATCTATTCCGAGCCCTGTTGACGGTCAGCGGCTTCACGCTGCTGTCGCGCGTGACCGGCCTGATCCGCGAAACGCTGATCGCCCGAGCTTTCGGGGCGAGCTTATACACGGACGCATTCTACGTCGCGTTCCGTATCCCGAATCTGCTGCGCCGCCTGTCGGCCGAGGGCGCGTTTTCGCAGGCATTCGTGCCGATCCTCGCCGAATTCAAGAACCTGCAGGGCCACGACGCGACCAAGGCGCTCGTCGATGCGATGTCCACGGTGCTGGCCTGGGCGCTGACCGTCCTGTCGGTGGTCGGCATTCTCGGTGCGTCGTGGGTCGTCTACGCGGTGGCGGGCGGCCTGCGCAGCGACGGCCAGGCGTTCCCGCTCGCCGTGATGATGACGCGCATCATGTTCCCGTACATCGTGTTCATCTCGATGACGACACTGGCCTCGGGCGTCCTCAACACCTACAAGAATTTCTCGCTGCCCGCGTTCGCGCCGGTCATGCTGAACGTCTCGTTCATCGCGGCCGCGTGGCTCGTCGCGCCGCACCTGCGCGTGCCCGTCTATGCGCTCGCGGGCGCCGTGATCGCGGGCGGCGTGCTGCAGCTGATCGTGCAGCTGCCGGGCCTCAAGAAGATCGACATGGTGCCGCTGATCGGCTTGAACCCGCTGCGCGCGCTGCGCCATCCGGGCGTCAAGCGCGTGCTCGCGAAGATGGTGCCGGCCACGTTCGCCGTGTCGGTCGCGCAGCTGAGCCTGATCATCAACACCAACATCGCATCGCGCCTCGGGCAGGGCGCCGTGTCGTGGATCAACTACGCCGACCGCCTCATGGAGTTCCCGACCGCGCTGCTCGGCGTCGCGCTCGGCACGATCCTGCTGCCGAGCCTGTCGAAGGCGCACGTCGATGCCGACGCGACCGAGTATTCGGCGCTGCTCGACTGGGGCCTACGCGTCACGTTCCTGCTCGCCGCGCCGAGCGCGCTCGGGCTGCTCGTGTTCGCCGAGCCGCTGACGGCCACGCTCTTCAATTACGGCAAGTTCGACGCGCATACCGTGACGATGGTGGCGCGCGCGCTGGCCGCGTACGGCGTGGGCCTCGTCGGCATCATCATGATCAAGATCCTGGCGCCCGGTTTCTATGCGAAGCAGGACATCAAGACGCCCGTCAAGATCGCGATCGGCGTGCTCGTGGTCACGCAGTTGTCGAACTACGTGTTCGTGCCGCTGCTCGGGCCCGCAGGTTTGACATTGAGTATCGGCGTCGGCGCCTGTCTTAATTCGCTGCTGTTGTTCGTCGGGCTGCGCCGGCGCGGAATCTTCCATCCGTCGCCGGGCTGGCTGCGCTTCGCGGCGCAGTTGACGGGCGCGTCGTTCGTGCTCGCGGGCGTGATGCGCTGGGCCGCGGTCAGCTTCGACTGGACCGCGATGCGCGCGGTGCCGCTCGAACGCATGGCGCTCATGCTCGCATGCTTGATCGTGTTCGCTGCGCTGTACTTCGGTATGCTTGCGCTGATGGGATTCAAATACGCGTATTTCAGGCGGCGCACAAAATGATCGAAACGACGACCCCGGTGCTCGCTTATTTCGGCGCGCTGGTGGCCGACGATGACGAGTTACCCGTAACCGAGGCGGCCCTCGCGCTCGCGCAGGACGCCTATCCGGACCTCGACCTGCAAGGCGAGCTGGCCGAGCTCGACCGGCTCGCGGCGCGCCTGCGCCGCCGCCTGCCGCACCCGGCCGGCGCGCGCGAGCGGTTGGCCGCGCTGAACGGCTTCTTCTTTCGCGAACTCGGTTTCGCGTGCAACCGCAACGACTACTACGATCCCGACAACAGCTATCTGAACGTGGTGCTCAAGCGCCGTCTCGGGATTCCGATTTCGCTCGCGGTGATCTATGTCGAACTCGGCGCGCAGATCGGCTTGAGCGCGCACGGCGTGTCGTTTCCCGGGCATTTTCTCGTGCGCGTGACGCTGCCCGACGGCGATGCCGTCATCGATCCGACCACGGGCCGCTCGCTGAGCGAGGCGCGCCTGCTCGAGATGCTCGAACCGTACGCTGCGGCCGACGCCGCCCCGCGCAGCCTGCTGCGCGCGCTGCTGCAGCCCGCGTCGGGACGCGAGATCGTCGCGCGCATGCTCAACAATCTGAAGGCCGTGTATCTGCAGGCCGAGCGTTGGGAGCGGCTGCTCGCGGTGCAGCAGCGGCTCGTGATCCTGCTGCCGGAAGATCCGGAGGAAGTGCGCGATCGCGGGTTCGCGTATGCGCGGCTCGAATTCCGGCGCGCCGCGCTCAACGATCTGGAGTGGTATCTGGGCGAATGTCCGGACGCACCCGATGCGACGCGTGTCGAAGGCGAGGCGAGGACACTGCGCAAGCAGATTGCGCAGGGCGCGGACAACTCCGACTAGGAAACGAAAAATGCCGCCCGGTCGTCGACCGGACGGCATTCATTCCATTCGGCGATCCGCGCCGCGGCGTGCGGCGCTTGCGCTCACTTCAGCGCGTTGAACGCGCGCTCGCGGATTTCGTCGACCGTGCCGAGACCCGAGATCTTGCGGTACGCGGGCGCCGCGATGGCGCTCGTGGGCGCGCCCACGGTGGCGTCGCGCTGCGCCCACTCGCCGTAATAGGCGATCAGCGGCTTGGTCTGCGATTCATAGACCTCGAGGCGCTTCTTGACCGTTTCTTCCTTGTCGTCGTCGCGCTGGATCAGCGGTTCGCCCGTCACGTCGTCGAGTCCCTCGGCCTTCGGCGGATTGAACGTCACGTGGTACGTGCGGCCCGAGCCCGGGTGCGTGCGGCGGCCGCTCATGCGCTCGATGATGGCGGAAAACGGCACGTCGATTTCGAGCACGTAATCGATCGCGACTTGCGCGTCCTTCATCGCCTCGGCTTGCGCCAGCGTGCGCGGGAAGCCGTCGAACAGATAGCCCTGCGAGCAGTCGGCTTCCTTCAGGCGCTCCTTGACGAGGCCGATGATCAGCGCATCCGGCACCAGCTTGCCTTCGTCCATGTAGCCCTTGGCTTCGACGCCGAGCGGCGTGCCGGCCTTGACGGCGGCGCGCAGCATGTCGCCCGTCGAGATTTGGGGGATGCCGAACTTTTCCTTGATGAAGGTGGCCTGGGTGCCCTTGCCCGCGCCGGGGGCGCCCAACAAGATCAAACGCATGGTGGATCTCCAGTTTTATGAATGCGGTCAACGCGGGGTCCGCACCGGGTGCCTGCCTCGCGCGGGATCTCTTACGGACAGCAGAGCCGACGGCGCGCGGCGGCGCTCGCGGAACTGGTACGGGGAAGACGGCCGGGGGACGGTAGGCGAGCGGGGACTCGCGATCGTTCGAACGATTATGCCACGGCTTATTCGCGGCTCAAGGTAAAAAGGGCTTGGACACGCTCGAGGTCGGCCGGCGTGTCCACGCCCGCGGCCGGGGCTTCGCGCGTGATCAGCACCGCGATGCGCTCGCCGTGCCACATCGCGCGCAGTTGTTCGAGCTGTTCGGCTTGTTCGATCGGCGCCTGCGCGAGCGTCGGGTACGTCCGCAGAAAACGCGCGCGGTATGCATACAGGCCGATATGCCGGTATACCGGGAAAGCCGGCGCGGGCATGGCCGCGACATCGGGCCAAACCGGCTGATAGGCGTCGCGCGACCACGGAATCGGCGCGCGCGAGAAATACAGCGCGACGCTCTGCGCGTCGAGCACGACCTTGACCACGTTCGGATTGAACACTTCGTCGGCCGCATGGATCGGATGCGCGGCCGTCGCGATCGCGCACTCGGGGTGCGCGGCGAGGTGCGACGCTACGTCGCATATCAACTGGGGCTCGATCAGCGGCTCGTCGCCCTGCACGTTGACGACGATGGTGTCGTCGGGCCAGCCGAACTGCGCGGCGACTTCTGCCAGGCGGTCCGTGCCGGACGGGTGGTCGGCGCGCGTGAGCACCGCTTCGAAACCGTGTGCGCGCGCCGCGTCGAGCACGCTCGGCGCATCGGATGCGACCAGCACCTGCTGCGCGCCCGACGCGCGCGCGCGTTCGGCCACGCGCACGACCATCGGTTTGCCGCCGAGGTCGGCGAGCGGCTTGTTGGGCAGGCGGGTCGAGGACAGACGCGCCGGGATCACGGCGATAAACGGAACGGTCATCGGATGGCGGACGCTAAAGCGAAGGCGTGGTGGAAGGCGAGCAGCGCGCGGACCCGGCTCAACGGCCGGTCGGTTCGACGGGCGTGCCTTCGACGGTCTGGCGCGCTTCGTCGATCAGCATCACGGGGATGTCGTCGCGAATCGGGTAGGCGAGCTTGTCGGCGTTGCAGATCAGTTCCTGCGCGGCGCGGTCATAGTGGAGCGGGCCTTTGCAAATAGGACAGACGAGGATTTCAAGCAGACGAGCGTCCACGGAGTTTCTCCACAACGAGAGCGATTAGGCGGGGGGCGAGTGCGGCTTCGACGGGGACGACCCAGATTCGAGCATCGCGCCAAGAAGATCCCAATTTTACCGCATCCTTCTCGGTAATCAGGATCGCATCGGCCTCGACATCCGCGAACGGATTGTCGGCGTAGGCATAGTGGTCGGGCAGCGCCAGCGTGGCGGGCGCGAGGCCGGCGGCGCGCAGCGTCGCGAAGAAGCGCTCGGGCGCGCCGATGCCGGCCGCGGCGAGCACGCGCAGGCCCGCGAATTGGGCGAGCGGGCGGCGCTGCGCGGGATCGTCGAGATGCCATGCGTCGCCGGGCGCGAGCTTCAGCGCGAACGTGTCGGGCCACGGCGGCAGCGCGGCGCCGTACGGATCGTTGACGAGCGTGGCGTCGCGCGGCCGCGACAGCGGCTCGCGCAGCGGGCCCGCGGGCAGCAGCCAGCCGTTGCCGCCGAGCCGGTGGTCGAACACCACGAGTTCGCAGGCGCGCTCGAGACGGTAGTGCTGCAGGCCGTCGTCGCTGATCACGACGTCGACTTCCGGATGCGCGGCCCTCAGCGCGCGCACGGCGGCGACGCGGTCCGGACACACCCAGACCGGCGCGCCCGTGCGGCGTGCGATCAGCAGCGGCTCGTCGCCGGCGGCGCCGGCGGGCGAAGCGGCCGTCACGGCCAGCGGCCGTTCGATGCGCGCGCCGTAGCCGCGCGAGACGACGCCCGGCGTCCAGCCCGCGGCGCGCAGCGCCTCGACCAGCGCGATCACGGTCGGCGTCTTGCCGGTGCCGCCCACCGTCACGTTGCCGACCACGACTACGGGCACGCCCGCGTCGAACGACTCGCGCCAGACCCACGCGAACGCGGCGCGCCGCACGGCGGCGACGAGCCCGAACAGCGCGGCGAACGGCGTCAGCGCGACGGCCAGCGGGCCGCGCCGCTGCCACGCGCGCGTGATCAGCCGCTCGGCGCGTTCGCGCAGCGGCGGGCTCATCGCGGCGGCCGCGCGGCGCGCGGCATCGCGGTCGGGAAGTGTGCTTCGGGGCGGCGGAAAGGCATCGTGGCGGCAGGTTGGGGTGGCTGCAATTCGGCGACGCGCGGGCGCGGGGGCCGCGCGTCGCGTGCAAGGCGGCACTCTAGCGTGCGCGATACGACCCCGGCAAGCCCCTCGCGGGCGTGCGGCGAGCCTGGTGCGATTTGCGGAAAGCCGTATATGAAGTTACGCACATGTGGATAACTCTGTGAAGAACTCGGCCCCCGCTGCCCGCAAAGCCGCGCGCATCGGGGCTTCGATGGGAATTCATACGATGTTTGACAATAAATATCTCAAATAAATCAACGGCTTGTTTCGTTTGGGGCGCCTATTTACATCGTTTCGCCGCGTTTGAATCGAACGTTAAATACTGTGGACATTAAACGCGGCTTGCCGCGGCGCCCGGCTAACGCTATCGTTTGGCCGCTAACCCTTTCATGCCGCTTCATGTCCTTCGAATCTCCTTTCAACGCACCGGGCGGCGCCCGCGCGGATGCCGCGAGCGCGGACGCCGCGATTCCCGTTTCGGTCCTGAACCGCGCCGTGAGCACGATGCTCGAACGCTCGTTCCCGCTGCTCTGGGTAGCGGGCGAAGTGTCGAATTTCACGCGCGCGGCGAGCGGGCACTGGTATTTCTCGATCAAGGATGCGGGCGCGCAGATGCGCTGCGTGATGTTCCGCGGCCGCGCGCAGCACGCCGAATTCCTGCCGCGCGAGGGCGACAAGATCGAGGTGCGCGCGCTCGTGACCATGTACGAGCCGCGCGGCGAATTGCAATTGAACGTCGAGGCGGTGCGGCGCACCGGGCAAGGGCGTTTGTACGAGGCGTTCCTGAAGCTCAAGGCGCAGCTCGAGGCCGAGGGCCTGTTCGCCGCCGAGCGCAAGCGCGAACTGCCGCGTCATCCGCGCGCGATCGGCATCGTCACGTCGCTGCAGGCCGCCGCGTTGCGCGACGTGCTCGCCACGCTCGCGCGCCGCGCGCCGCATCTGCGCGTGATCGTATATCCGGCCCCCGTGCAGGGCGCGGGCGCCGCCGAGAAGCTCGCCGCGATGATCGAGACGGCCAACGCCCGCCACGAGGTCGATGTGCTGTTGCTGTGCCGCGGCGGCGGCTCGATCGAGGACCTGTGGTCGTTCAACGACGAACGGCTCGCGCGCACGATCGCGGCGAGCGCGCTGCCGATCGTGAGCGGCGTCGGCCACGAGACCGATTTCACGATCGCCGATTTCGCGGCCGATCTGCGCGCGCCGACGCCGACGGCGGCGGCCGAACTCGCGGGGCCGCAGCATGCGCTGCTCGTGCGCGAACTGGAATTGCGGCAGGCGGCTTTGACGCGCGCGTTTACGCGCCAGCTCGAACAGCGCGCGCAGCGGCTCGACGGCCTCGCGCGCCGCTTGGTCAGCCCCGCGGAACGGTTGGAACAGCAGCGTGCGCATCTGCGGCAATGGGGCGCCCGACTGAATGCGGCGGGTGCGCGCCCCGTGCGCGATGCGAGCGCGCGTTTCGCGCTCGCGCAGCTGCGCTGGCAGCGCACGCGCCCCGACACGACGCGCGCGCGCCTGGCGCTCGACGCCTGGGCGCAGCGCCTCGCCGGCACGCTGCAGCGCCGTACCGAACGCGGCGCGGCGCGCGTCGCATCGCTGGCCGCGAGCCTCGAGGCATTGAGCCCGCAGCGCACGCTGGAGCGCGGCTATGCGGCGCTGATCGACATCAAGACCGGCAGCGCCCTGCGCTCTCCCGCGGGGCTCGTACCGAAGCGGCGTCTGGCCGTGCATCTGGCCGAAGGGATTGCCGACGTCACGCTGGCCGACGTGCAGCCGCGTTTGCCCGACGCGTATTGAGAGTAAGCGAGTAAGCGCGCGAACGCACATGCATGCGGGCGCGAGGGCGCGCCCGCATACCCCGCCGGTTTGCGGGGTTATTCGGTTCTCGCCTACAATCGGATGCTTAGTTGCACCATCGAGTACCCCCCTCCACATACGCTTCAAGGAATCGCCATGGCATTTACCCTTCCGCCGCTGCCGTACGCCGAAGACGCGCTCGCGCCGTACATGTCGCTGGAAACCGTACAGTTCCACTACGGCAAGCACCATCAAGCCTACGTGACGAATCTCAACAACCTGGTGCCGGGCACCGAGTTCGAGAACCTGTCGCTGGAAGAGATCATCAAGAAGTCGTCGGGCCCGATCTTCAACAATGCCGCCCAGATCTGGAATCACACGTTCTTCTGGAACAGCCTGAAGCCGAACGGCGGCGGCGCCCCGACCGGCGCGCTGGCCGACGCGATCAACGCCAAGTGGGGTTCGTTCGACGCGTTCAAGGAAGCCTTCACGAAGGCCGCGGTCGGCACGTTCGGTTCGGGCTGGGCGTGGCTGGTCAAGAAGGCCGACGGCACGCTCGACGTCGTTTCGACGAGCAACGCCGCCACGCCGCTCACGACCGACGCGAAGGCACTGCTCACGATCGACGTGTGGGAACACGCGTACTACATCGACTTCCGCAATGCGCGTCCGAAGTTCGTCGAGACCTATTGGAACCTCGTGAACTGGGATTTTGTCGCGAAGAATTTCGCCTAAGCGCGACGGCTTTCCCCGCGGCGTCCGAGCGGCGCCGCGCAGCCATGCAAGCCCCCGCAAGGGGGCTTTTGTTTTGGCGGCGGCAACTCGTTCCATTGCGGGGCAGGGCGTGGCCGCCCGCGCCGCCTCGATCGAGGAAACGCTCGAAACGCGCGCTCGAGCGCTGCGCACGGGCGGCGCGCCGCGACGGACGTGCTATCGTTGACCGACAAGATTTTTATCAGAAAAGAAGGGAGACGCGCGCGATGAGGACTCTGGTCGATCAACTGGCGCAATACGCGGCATACCACCGCGATCTACGCAATATCGTCACGCATCTGTTCGGTATTCCGATGATCGTGGCGGCCGTGACGATCCTGCTCGCGCGCCCGGTCTTCGCGCATGCGGGCGTCGTGCAAGTCACGCCCGCGCTGCTCGTCGCGCTGGCGCTGGCGCTCTACTATCTACGGCTCGATCTGCGTTTCGGCCTGGCCATGGGCGCGCTGCTCGCGCTCTCGCTGTGGCTCGCGCAGGCCTGCGCGGCGCTGCCCACGGCGGCGTGGCTCGGCTGGGGTATCGGCCTGTTCGTGGTCGGCTGGGCGATCCAGTTCGTCGGTCACTATTTCGAGGGGCGCAAGCCTGCGTTCGTGGACGATCTGGTCGGCCTCGCGATCGGCCCGCTGTTCGTGGTGGCCGAGGTCGCGTTCTTCGCGGGGCTACGCGGCGAAGTGCGCGCCGAAGTCGAACGCCGCGCGGGGCCCGTGCGCGGCGGGGCGCAGGCAAGCGCTTGATGCTCGCTTGAAGCGGGCTGCGCAAGTCCGCAGCGCAGCTCAATGGCGGCGCGCCGAAGTTTCCCAGTTGATGTCCACGCACAGCACCTGCATGCCGTGCGGCGCGGGCGCCGCGATCGAGGCCGTCACGCACAGATGGGCTTCGTTGATCGACAGATAGGGCGCCGTGATCTGCACCGTGCCCGGCGCGCGCATCGCGCCGATAAAGTACGCGCGCCGCTCCCAGCTCGCGCCCTCCGAGTGCAGCAGCGGGCGGAAGCGCTTGGCGCGCTGCGAGACGTGGTAGCGCGGCACGAGGTTGTCGCCGATCTGGCGCCCCGACGCGTCGAGCATGAAGCATCGCGCGGTGTCCGGAAGCCCGAGCAGATCGTGCGCGGCTTGCGTGAGCGGCGCGCCTTCGGTGAGGCGCACGCTCGCCTGTTCGAGCGCGGCCGCGTACGGCGCAAGGCGCGCCTGCTGCGCGCGCTCGCGTTCGCCGACGCGCCGGCGCAGCGCATCGGCCAGCGTCTCGAGGCGTTGCGCGGCCGTCTCGGGCTGCACGGGCTCGACGCTCGGCGCCGCGAAATACTGGCCCTGCACGAAATCGACGTTGCATTCGAGCGCGATCATCGCTTCGCGCTCGGTGCTCAAGCCGCCCATGAGCACGAGCTGGCCCGACTCGTGCAGCAGCGAGACGAGGCCCGGCAGCACGCGTTCGAGATGCGAGTGCTCGCTAGCTTGCGCAAGAATGCCGCGGTCGAGCGTGACGATATCGGGCAGCAGTTCCCAGACGCGGTCGATGTTCGAATGCTTGGCGCCGAAGCCGCTCAGCGCGATCAGGAAACCCGCCTTGCGCAGCCCGTCGACGATCGCGCCGAAGCGCTGGTTCTCGCCGCCGGCCTGCTCCGGCACCTCGAGCACCACGCGCTGCGGCGGCAGGCCGAGCGCCTTGAGGTTGGCGAGGATCGCGTCGCCGTAGATGGTGTCCATGAGCACGGCCGGGTGCAGGCTCAGGAAGAGCCATTCGTCGTGGCTGTCGAACGCGTGAAAGTTGCCGACGTGCAGCGATTCGGCGAGCCGCCCGAGTTCGAGCAAGTCGCCGCGCCGCGCGGCCTGCGTCAGCACCTCTTGCGCGGCCACCTGCTCGCCGTGCGCGTTCTGCGCGCGCAGCGACGCGTGATAGCCGACGGCACGCCGGTGCGACACCGAAAACACGGGCTGAAACACGCTGAATACCGTGAAGTCGCCGTACAGCACGGTGCGGCGGTTGCCGTCGTCGCCGCGCACCGGGCGCGGCGCCTGGAATCCGGGGGGATCGATATCGATCATGCTCATGGTATTGGCCACTATAGAAACCCTAGTTTAGCCGCGCTAAGCAATCTTCGAGCAAGAAACGTGCGCAATGCCGCACGATGGCACGCTGCGCGGCCTGCGGCGCGCGCACGGTCGCGCCGGAACCGTGCGCGCGTGGGGCGTGCATCCGTCGATAGTGTGAACGCGGATACGGCGCGTGTACTCGGCGCACGCGCTTGGCGCATGATCTGCCGCAATGCTTGCTTCTGGTGCATGCGAACATGGCCGTGCGGGCGGCCGCTGTTCGGCGTCGCGTTCATTCCGCGTCGTCCGTCCGCGCCGAGCTGCCTTTCTTGCCGGCGCGCGTGTCGCCCGAGAGTTGCGCGAAGATGCCCGCCGAGGCCGCGGTGATCAGGCCGACGCACAGAAACGTCGCATGGAAGCTCGAGAGCGCGTGAGTCGGCTGCGTCTCGTGCGTGAACTTCGCGAACGTGGTCAGCATGGTGGCCGCCACGGTCACGCCGAGGCTCATCGACAGCATTTGCACGAGCGAGAACAAGCTGTTGCCGCTGCTCGCGCCGTGCATGCCGAGATCCTTCAAGGTCAGCGTATTCATCGCCGTGAACTGCATCGAGTTGAAACCGCCGAACAGCGCGAGCTGCACGATCATGAGCCAAAGCGGTTCGGTGTCGCTCATGAATGCGAAGCTCGCCATCGCGAGACCGACCATCACCGTGTTGACGAGCAGGATCTTGCGGTAGCCGTAGCGCAGGATCAGGAACGTGATGAGCCGCTTCGAACCCATGCCCGCCGCGGCCGCGGGCAGCATCATCAGGCCCGCGTGAAACGCGTCGTAGCCGAGGCAGATCTGCAGCAGCAGCGGGATCAGATACGGCATCGCGCCGCTGCCGATGCGCGCGAACAGATTGCCGAGCAGGCCGACGCTGAACGTGTGGATCTTGAACAGGTCGAGCGGAAACAGGGGCCGCGCCGTGTTGGCCGCGTACAGGCCGTAGGCCGCGAGGCACGCCATGCTCAGGACCAGCAGCATGAGCACCACCACGTGCTGCATGCCGAGATCGGAGAGCCCGTCGAGCGCGAGCGAGAGGCCCAGCAGGCCCGCGATCAGGAGCAGGTAGCCCTTGATGTCGAACGGTCCCGCGTCGGGGTTGCGCGCGTCCGGCATCGCGAAAAAGCAAACGACACAGCCGACGGCGCCCACCGGCACGTTGATCAGGAAGATCCAGTGCCACGAAGCGATGTGGACGAGCCA
>JAOZJS010000503.1:0-31040 GCA_025882695.1 Amerodectes protonotaria | reverse complement strand
GAATTCGATCCATCAGAGTGATATTGTTCAAAAGGCAGATAGAGAGAGAGCGAGCGCTCATTTTGATGAATTATACAAAAAAAAAATATAATTCTGACAAAAGCACACCAACACACACACCCAGAGTCCAAGAGAGAAATATGAAAATTTTTTTGGCGCGATCATTTCCAGACATGGATTTTACAATGCATGTGCATGTGGTGCACCAGACAGATCAGAGCCATTTTAGGTTTATATTGGGAGGGGAATGGTCAGCGAATCGTTTTGGCTAGGTCCACCGACGGGACTAGGATCCACAGAGATTTATGTGATTGGTCAGGTTGCTGGTTGGCTGCGGCTGCGGCTCTCACTCAATTTGCCAAATCAGAGGTTGATTAATTGGCGGGGATCGGTTGGTATTTTTCTGGTGAGGATAGAGTGACTGATAATGGTGGGCGTGTGTGGGTGTGTGAAGGATTTGGCAAGTCGGAAGCGGAAACTTTTCAATATCAAGATGGAAACAATTTCCCAATAATAGTAATAATAATCGAGTAGTGTTAAGAATCGAATGAACGAGAGAATGTTATTTTTTTTTGGCCTGAAAACATTTTAGTATAAACGACCAGAAAAAAAGGAAGAGACGAAGCAATCTATCACCTATCCACACACTACTATCGTGTGGTACGACGACGTTGGTTCGACAAACTTTTTCTTTTTTTCGCTCTCGTTTGCGAACCCAAATATAGAACCGGAACAACAAAAGCCAAAATGACATTTTAAACATGGCAACTGCGACTACGACAACAACAACAACGACAAAAACCATAATGATGATGATGATGATGATGATGACAGGAAAAAGTTTTTTTCCAAGTCTAGTTCCTATCGTAACACACACACAGAGAGAGAAAGAGAGAGAGAGAGAGGGAGCTTAACCAGAAAACCAAAAAGCTACAATTCTTTCTCTCTCTCTCTCTCTCCCTCTCTCTTACTGGTTCCTCTTGGAATCATTATTTTTTTTCTTCAGAACTTCAGAACTACTAGCAGGATGGCTGACTGGCTAGTCTTCTGTTCATCAATAATTAATCTTCATCACAACATATAATCATCACTTTTCAATCAGAGAGAAAAAATAAAAAAGTAAAGATTTTCTTCCAAGCAAAAAAAAATCATCATCCATGCAAACATCATCACCGTCGACAAACATACGTCGGCGACAAACAGAGAGAGAGATGGAAAAAAGGATGCGAAATGTCTGAAATTTCTGCCCAAGTCCTATAATTCGCAGAAAAAAAAATTATCCGTATTTCCAGCTTTTCCAAAAATCCTTGTTTTCTGAAATGAAACTTGTTTTTTTTTCTTTTTTTCATTTGGTTCGTCATCTTATTAGTAGTAGTTTACAATCTTATTTGCAAGCCCAAAAAAAGAAGATTTTCAAGCCTTACAAGCCCTTCTCAAAGGGCGGGAATTTTCGTTTTCGAAAAGAGGGGGTTGGGCTAACAAGCATGGGCATGTAAGCTGTGCGAGAGAGTAACTTTACATGTACGAATAACATGAGCATGTTGTTCTCTATGCTGGAAGAGAGGAGAGGAGAGATGTATGTTCTCAATGTATGAATAATTTACACGTGATCTGGATGAATATGTCTGTGTGTTATACTAGTGTGATAGATATTGGGGCGTGGCTACCAGATGAAAAATCAAAGCAAAGTAGGCGTGACCAGCACAACCAGGATGATGATGATGTCGATTTCCGTAGAGGATAGTGAAAATATAGGCTAATTTTCTACTACCGACCACATCGCATCGCATATAAATATAATATAAAATCTTTGGGGATTTTTTTTGTTTCGCTCCACCACCACCACCACCACCAGCATATGATTATCAAAATCACCACCAGTGGATGGATGAAAATCAACCACAGAATGTTGGTTGGGATTTCCTTTGATACCAGTATTTATGAATATTTTATCACCAGAAACATCGGAATCGGAGATCGTATTCTACAATTCATGTATGGGTGTGTGAGTGGGTGTGGGTGTGCAATGGAATTTCCCTGGTTCTTGTGACCAAAATCCAATTCACACACAGTTGGATTCACCACACACACACATCTTACACATCAGGACACATGCACACCAGCACACCAGCTTTGGTGTGATCAGAATTGTTTTGGAATTGCAACAACTTGAAAAGTAGTTGTCGCACTTCGAAACATTCGGGGTAATTTGTTTTATTTGGCGATGGCGAACAATTTTTGCCCTGGTTCGGCGGATTGTTCGGCGGTGGCGGTAAATCTGATGAGAATTGAATAATTGGCAATCAGGAATGTGGGTGTGTAGGCGTGGGTGTGTGTGTGCGGCATCGTTTTGCTGGAACGGAACGACGAAATGAAAGTAGAATGGAGAGAGAGGAGGGGCAGGAAAAATCGAACACTCCAACAAATGCAAAAGAATATCCAAATAGCCTAGCGCCTTGAATCCAACAACAATAAGAAAAAGAAGAAGAAGACTGACTCTTCTGGGCGCCATGGATTTCAAGAGAGAGAGAGACACAAACACTAACATGTGTGTGTGTGTGAGTGTGCATAATATAAATAGAGACGGAAAAGAATGGAAAATCCGAAAACCGAAAAAAAAACTAGACCAAAGGATCGGGCTTGTGGGGGGACGAAAAACTGCCAATTTTGGTTGTGTCCAAGGGAGAGAGTAAAAACGAACTGAAAAAAAAACTTTGACATCGACAGTGAATATAAGAAGTAGAATAAGAATAAGAAACAAGAGGCCACACACAAAAGAGAATCGATTGCGGATTCTCGGAAACACACAAACACAATAGACACCCGAACAACCGAATAACCGCAAACTATTGATAATAATAATAATAATAACAATAATAACCACCGAAAATACAGCAACATCAACCCACAACCAACAATGATAATAATACGAAATACCGAAAAAAAAATAACGGGACCCATAGACTGTGGGAGGGGCAAGTGGGAGTGGGAAGTGGTGGAAAAAAACCAAATTGAATCAATTATAATACGCTGCTGCTGCTCGACCTACAACCAGAAACCGCCCACCAAACCATCCAACCGACCCACCAACAGCCGCAGCGGCAGCCACTGTCGGGATTGGAAGCGAGACGGGACAACAAAAAAAAATATTCTAATAAAAATGTTTGGCGCGAATTCCAAAGTGAAACACACACACGCAAACAACAGAGATGATGATGATGATCATCATGGAAGTTTTCTCCATTTTCCCGTTCCTGGACAACCGCGACAATTCTGCGCCGCAAATATTATTATTATTATTATTATCATCAAATATAATAATAATAATAATAATAACAATCAAAATAATAATGAACTTTCTTGATTTGAAGTCTCTGTTGTACTTTTATCTTGGGCGTATGTGGCTGGACGCCAACAACAACAACAACGACAACAATAATTCAGCAGCAATAATGATGTCTCCAACAGAGATATCGAGAGAATCGGCGAGCAAGCGAGAGAGCAAGAGAGACCAAAGATCCAACAGAAACCAAGAAGAGGGATCACATTGATAATGAGGACGGAATTTCTGACTGGTCTACTACTGATTGTGTCGGTCGGTTGTTGTTGTCGTTGTCCAGCGAGAGAGAGAGAGAGAGAGACAATAAAAAAATTCCATCATCATCATCATCATTGGAGGCCAAATGGTCCAATGGTCTCCTGGAACCCCTCTCTCTCCCTGTATGTGCATGTGGGTGTGTGTGTATGTGATTAATCGGTCCCATATCTGGTTGTTCTCTACCACAATTAAATTATCAATCAATTTTATATTTGGCCCCCTTCGAAACTCGAGAAACAACCAAGCGAGTTCAAGGTTGTTGTTGAGAACAACGACAACAACAACCAGCGGCGGCCAGGTTGTAACGGTGAAAAAAAAACGACGGCTATGATTGGACATGGTTGTCCAGAATCTTGGACAAGTGGAACCAATTTTTTCGGTTCGTACGTTGAGTAAAACAATTACATGCCATGGCGCCAAGGCAAAACAAGAACAAGAACAAGAAGAAGAATTTAATGAGTTTTTTTGGTTTGCTCTCTCGCGCTGGCCAGGCCAGGCCAGAGCAGGGCAGTTTCATTGGATACTATTGAATTTTCAATGTTTTTTTTCTATTTTTTGGCGCCCTACTTTGGCGCCCTACTCTATGTCTCTTGTTGCCTAGATCAGCACAAAATTTTCACCACCATCCTCCTGCTGATGATGATCATCGTGTGTGTACACACTCTCACCGTACGCTTTGCTATTGGACACAACGAGCTATTGATGGGCGTACACTGCTGCTGCTGTCGCTGTTGCTAGATTATCGCTTACTCGCCGAGGCGGAGGCGTGGTGAAAATTCAATAAAATTGGCTTGAAAACGAACAGCGAAAAAAAACAGTAACAGTAACAGTAACGCTGAGTATTGAGCTTGGGCTTGGGCTTGGGCTTGGACTTCCCTCTCTCTCGATACACATCTTCTATAATTATCATCCGTTATTATTACTACTTGTATTGGTAGAGGGGTGGTACCGCCCAAAATTATCGAAAACGAAAGTTATCAGCCAACCAACCAGCCAAGCTAGCCAGTCAGCCAGGCTAGCCAACAGTCTCATTATCAGTCTATTGGCTGGTAGTGAAGCTAGTAGTGAAGCTAGCCACCTCCTGTTCGGTTCCGTTATGTTCGCTACTATTGGCTGTTTGGTTGTTGGTTTTTTAGTGAACGGGAAGTGAACTAGAGAGCGAGAGTCCGTTTCACTGATCTAAAGTGAATTTTTTTTCGATGTGAACGCGCTGATTCAATCACCATCAATCCATGACCATATCGGACCTTGTTTGGGTCAATTGGCACACACACTCGCACTCGCAGCACAACCAGCAGAATACGTTTTTTTTTGTTTTATTGGCGCCATCATGCAATGAACCAATTCTTCGCTTTCTCTTGTACTTGTCCGGATCTTGTTTGTCTTGTTTTATTTGTTTTATGGGGATTCTCTCTCTCTCTCTCTCTCGTATCTCTCGCTCTCTCTGGTTGAAGTTCAATAATCTTGCATCGGATATATCCCCGATATGATAGCATGGTTGAAGAATCCAGTATGGTTTTCTTCAAGAGGAATGAAACACACCCCACACACACCCACTAACAAAGCTTTGGAGAATCAAAAGGAATCAAAGCTCAAACAACATATTCAAAGTGGGTGAATTTTGGTAGAAGGGCAGCAAGTAGCAAAAGCAGTAATAACAGTAAAAAAAATCCAGGAAATAAGCTCGTGGTGTGTCTTGTTGTTTGTATCTTGCGGGTTATTCGCTGCTGATTATGCTGCTGCTGCTGTACATCCGTTTTCAATGAATATTCAAATAAAGGCGCTCAAAATAAGAAGGAGAAGAATAAAATAAAAAGTAATAATATTTCTTAGTTCCAAGGATTCTCGGTTCTGTTCGGTTCTGTTCTGTTTGCTGTTGTTGTTGGCTGGCGAAAAAATATGAAAAAAATATGAAAAAAACCCGAACAAAATGAAGATCCACAAAAATACAAAAATACGATCTAGCAAAGATGAACCGGGGATGCATGAGAGATGAGAGAGAAGCAGCCAGAACCAAAATCGTTTGGCTCAACTATTTTTTTTTTATTTTTTCGGTTTCGGTTTTGGTTTTGGCGGAACTCTTGGAGTGAGCAGAGATTTTCCGCAAAAGATTTGGTTTTATTTTTTTTGCTATCGAAAGCATAAAATTGCTGGCATAAAGATATGTGGAGGCTAAACAAGCATGAATAGTGGATGGTGGTGGAATCAATATAATAATAATAATAATAATAATAACGGTAAAAAATGCACCAGGTTCCTGGAGACAAGCGGCAATCAGAAAATCCTCCTTGTTCTCCTACTCTCTCTCTCCCTCTCTCTCTTCTTTTGTTCCAGATTACCAAATAACAATAATAATCGAATCAAAACCAAACCAAACCGAATCCCTTGGTTAAAAGATGCGCATAGACAATTGATCTCACCAATACTACAACACAATACATTTTCGGCCAGGAATTTCAAGGATCCCGGTTTTTTGTTTTGTTTTCGGTTCCATCGGATCCATTTCGGATCATCGTGGTAATCTCTCTCTCTCTCTCTCTAGCCACCACCATTCGAATAATATGGATTGATAAAATATGCATGTACCACCGAGACGAGAAGGTGAAACCAACAACAACAACATTTTTCCAGTGGAATCCATTGGAACCACCGTTCCAGGATCGTTCCAGAAACCAAAAAAAGACATGGAATAATAATAATAATAATGAATATAAATGGTTCCCAGACAGATTTAGCGAACTGTCGGTTTGTGTGGGTGTCTTCCACCAAGCAAAGGTATAATAAATCTATTTTCTAGTGTCTGCTGATGTGGGTGTAGGGGTGGGTGGGGTGTGGGCGTAGGCTTATGTCCGAATATAATTCAGAATTCCTAAGGATGTTGAAACAACCAGGAGAAAAACACAACAGGACAGGAGGAATCCAATTTATCATAATTCGATTGTGCAATATCGTTGCCAAAAAAAAAACAAAACCGAAAAAAAATCCACCACACACAGGACACCAGAATACATTATTATTATTATTGTCCACAATCGTGTATTCTTGTGGGACGTAAACGCACCGAACATAGCAGACCACACCCATCCAAAAAAAAAAATAATCCCATCAAACAATCTGGCTAATATAATGTGCAATTATAATTAAAGCGAAAAAAGCGAGGGAAAAATTCAAATTCTTTCCAAAGGATTTGGTCGCGGATTTTAGCGAGATAACGCGAGCGTAGCGTAGCCAACAATAGCCCGGTGTTTGATTGCCAAGCAAGCAAGCAAGCAAGCAGCGGTTTTTCACCCGAAAGCTTTTGGCGTCAATTTTCAGCCGCTTCTTGGTATTATTCAAGATTCAAGATTAATCAGATTTGGTTGCACACAGTGTACAGTGCACAGTGCTGTCTATCGATTGGGCATCACGCCCCTTCTCCCGCCCCTCCCCTTCCCCACACAGCCCAAAGGTTTAATTGTGTGATGCAAAATTTTTTCCACTTAACCAACCAACAATATAACATTGGCAAAAATCATCATCATCACACATTTATTGACAGTATAGTGTAGTATTGGATCAAGTGGGAAGGGAAGAAGGGAAGATGCTGGGCAACAAAAAAAACAAAACGAAACAAAGCCGCATCAACCCAGAAAAAAAACCGTTAAGCTGATGAAAGGAAGAGGAGGAATACAATCAATTTGTTTAATAATAATGCTACACACACACACACACACACCGCCTTCACACACAACAAAAGAATGAATGAAGAATGGCAAGAATAGGACCGTGCAAAAAAAAAAGAAACCAAAGAGTTTCATGAAATGGACTTGGATGTCATTGTGTTCTATTATTATTTGGATCCGAATTTCGATCCGCGTCGCGTGTGAAACTTGGAAAACCCTGGCCAGGTCCAGGCCCATTTCCCATTTATTCCAGTAAAGCGATCCACGATCCACGATCCACGATCCACGAATATCAAAAAAAAAATAATAGCACTTGAATAGCTTTGGTGTGTTGTGGATCACGACCATGGATCCACAATATGGGGTGTGGCTACAATGAATTATTTACCCATTTACCCAGTGAATGCAGGTATATTTTTCTACACTACTGGTGTTAGGAGTGTTAGGTGTTGGTGGTGATGATGGTGGTTTCATGGGAAAAAAAGAGATAGCAATCACGCACGCATCCCGACTATTTATTCGATTTTGGGTTGTAGCAAATTCCCACCTACACACACACACACAGAAAAAAGGTTGTCCATTGACATACGCCCACACCCATACACCATAAGGCGCGCATTTCGCAGGCGACAAAAATTTCAATTTTCTCTACGAACACACCACCGCCACCACCAGCACCAGAAAAATGTTTCTCCTCCTCGAAGGCTTTGCCTATTATTTTTTTTTCTATCCTAGTTGCTGGGGTATGGTTAGAGGTGGTTTTTTGGGCATGAAAAATGACAACTTGAAATTTGAGAAAAAAAATCGAGAGGGAGAGAGAGAGCGAGATGGGAGGATGATTGCCATCATTTTAGCACTATTTTTGCTGGCTGTTTCTTATCTATGGCCAACGACCAACAACAACAACACCGAAAATGAAACAAGACAGTTGGATCGCTGCTAAGATGCTAAGAGAACGACGATGGAGAACGAAAACGAAAAAATTCCGTGGCAGAAATTTCTTAGATGTCAAATGAACAGATAATCTGCTTTTGGAACTTTCTCTCTCTGTCTGTCTGTCGGTCGGTTTCTGTTTGTTGTCGTTATTATTATTATTATTATTATTATAACGGAATCGCTGGTATTTGCTTCTGTTGTTGTTGCTGCTGGATTCGTTCTTTTTGTCTCTTTATTCCCACTGTGTCCCAATCTTGACCAGAATTTTTCTCCATCGACTGGTTTTCTTCGATGGTTCGAAAACAATGGTTTTATTTTTGAGCTGTGGCGTGGGTGTGTGAGCGTATTGTGAACGTATGTCGGTCGGTCGCTCGCGGTTCTGGATATTCTTGGGCGCCTAGCCTAGTCTGGTCTGGTGTTTTTCCCGGGGTTTTTCTGGGCTCCTTTTTCTAATCAAACTACAATACAACAAATGCACACACACCCACATGCACACCCTCCCACTTTTGGAACACTGCCTTTATTGAACTGGATTCCATTGATGATAACCAAACAAAACCAAAAATTCGGGAGAAAAAGGGTCAGGAAAGGACGGGGCGTGTATAAGTGTGTGTGCGTGTGTCGGTGTGTCGGTGTTTTTCTTTCGTCTTTAGAACTCGATCTTTGATCAAGTCTCAAGTCATTCTTATTAGTATTTTTTTTCTCTCTTTCTTTCTTTGGTTATTTCTCTCTCTCTCCGTGGCCCTACACGATGAAAATGTGGTGTACTACTTATAAAGCATCACTACTACCACTAGTAGTGGAGGATAAAACACATAAGAACAATGGAGAAATGATGGCGTTGAAGTGAATGAATGAATGGGATGTGGAAGGAGAAAGAGAAAAAAACGTAAGTAAATAATATTAGCGGGTATAGCGGTGTCCATATTTATTGAGGAGGAAAACGAGCCTGCACTGCACTGCACTGCCGAGAAAAAAACAGATGAATGAATGGTTATAACGAATATCCAACAAGAGAGAGAGGAACAAAATCGTAACAATGAACGGGCGAGAGAGAATTGGGACCAAGAAAAAAAAGGGACCAAAGAAGAGAGAATTAATATTACCAAAGAAAGAAAGAAAGAGCAAGAGCGAGAGCGGAAATAACGGTACAAGAAATGGGTGAAAAACATGGTGAAACCAGATCCTACTAACTGTAAACGAACGAGAACCGAAAGGAGAACAAAAAAAATTGGGGTACTGGAGGTTTCTCCGTTTTTTTCTTTTTAATTAAATTGTTCCCTACAGGATTCTCTCTCCACCAGCTCCTTGTAGTATTTGAACGCCCGCCTTCCCGCCCTGGCTAGTCCCCTCCTCCTTCTCCTCTTTCTCATTCAAAAACATACAGGCGTGCGATGTGCGTGTGTAGGCGTGCTTGCGTGAGTGCGTGCACGCGTGCTTGTATTGCGTGTGTGTGTGGCAGTGAAATTGGGGTATGGCCATTCAAAATGGAGATGGCGCCACCTGGTTTTTGAAAAAAAATCCCGCCAAAAACATGGAAAAAATGTGGATCCAAAAAAAAAATCTCGAGCCATCATCATCATTATTATTCCGGGATGTCGGTTATTTTGTTTGTTTCGCTACTATAGCGTCATGCTTATTTGTCATCACCCGGACTGATTAGCGGACTTTTTTTGCTTTCCGTTTGCTTTTCGCTCTTTGCTCTTTGATGCCATTTTGGTGCCATTTCCTGCAACACACTGGCACACACGAGAAAGCCTACCCGGACACCCGGGAAAAATGTCGACAAAATGGCTTTTTGCCCTGGAGCGCGTCCTGATACACGTCGCCAACCTACATGGCGTGTGTGCGTGTGCAATTTCCCGGTTTCGGGTTAATACACCAAAAAGAATTCCCGATTGATTGTATATGGAGGAAAAGGGAGATACCGAGAAACAAGCAATGTTCATCTCTGGTTTTTTTTTCGCTGACTTTTTGCCAAGGTTTGGCTTTTGAATTTGTCCAGATTTTTTTTTCGCTGTTGTACAGGGACTTGTAACAAACAAAACGAGAATGAAACAACAGAGAATAATTAACATGGCAATATCATTATTATTATTATTATTATTATTATTATTTTGTCTGGTAGATGAACAAGAATATAATAATAATAATAATAATCATAATCATTCTAGTTCAGATGAATCAAATTCAGTAGTTTTGTTTCCACGATTGGTCTCTTGGCGTCTCGGGAAGTGGGTGGTGGTGGGGGGCGGTTGAACAAGTATAAAATTGAACAGGAAAAACAATACTTTGAATGATAGAGAGACGTAGATAGTTGGAAAAAGAAATTTGTCATTTTTGTCAGAAGACACGGCAACGATACACAACCAAAAGCTTTGGATAGAAATGTGATTCATTAGAATATTCTTCACTCACTCGCTCTCTGTCTCTGTCTCACCGGGATATTTTTGCTGCCTTTTCATTTCAAATTCATTCTTCCTCCCTTCATTCCTTCAAATGTTCCCCTCCCCTCTCCTCTGAATGTTCATTCATTCCAGTTCATATTTGTTCAAACCATAATAATAATAATTATTAATAATATATACGCGAAAGAAAAAAAATTTTGTGTATGCGGCTGGGGCCGCTGCCGTCGCTACCGCCGTCGCCGCCGACAGTATGGATGAATGCGCGCGTGCAATCACCCACACCTCCCTCTCTCTCTCGTTCTCTCGCTCGCTCGCTCGTGCTTTCTCTCTCCGCCCTCTCCGCTCCGTTTGCATACATACATACATACATGCAGCAGCACAGCAAGCGAAAAAAGAGGCTGAGAAAAGCAAATTGAAGCGCAAAGCCATAAAAAATATAATCGATTCGATTCGATTCAATAAATCACACGCAAGCTTTTATGTTTTTCGGTGAGATAATCCACCTCAAAACAGAAAAACAGAGAATTCGCGTGAGAATTCGAGCAAAAGAAAAGGATCCGCCGATCAACAGGATTTTGGTGGGAGAATACACCGAACAACAAAAAAACAAAACAAATCATTTGTAATTATTTTCGGAAAAACGACGACGATTGGTCGTTGAACTTTCGGGACTATTTTCTGCTGCTTGATGAGGATTTCGGATTTCGGATTTTGGATTTTGTATTCCGCAAGGATGTGTGTGTTCAATTATTCAATTATTCACTCCATCAAATGACCATTGTTTGTCCACCCTGGAACGACGACGACGAGATTAACAAGATTTCCAAAATGGCAGCCCAAAAAAATTGGATTAAATCGTCGATGTTGATTGTTTCGCAGAACAATAGAAAAACAACTAGAACAACAATGTTCACCGAAAATTGGACACACACTTCGACTTCGAAGTTGGTCGGAAAAATTTTGATTTTTACCGCCAAAAAATCCCATTATCCAAACATACGTACGTTGTTTATGAATGTTAAGCCCTTTAGATCCGGTTGTGTTGAAATAGTCGTAAAAATCGAACCAATCAAAGAGAGAGAGACAGAAATACGCCTTCTTCTGCTGTTCATATTGTTCATAGTGCTGTTTATAGTGTGTGTCTAGTCATCAGGTCGAATCACCACTTTGGACCAATCAGAGTGAGAGAGAGGAGTGTACTAGCTACAAGCTACAAGCGCTACACAGCTACACAGCAGTGAAAGCTGCTTGGTGGGCCGCACCAAAAATTTGTTTGATGTACGGCCCTCTGGTTGATCACCGCTGCACTAGTTTTTCGTTTTTGAAATTTTCAAAAAAAACACAAATTACACAAAACATAATTGTTGTATTACATAACAACAATTAAGATAAATTTTCAGTTTCTTCTGGATTTGGATTTGGAATTTGACTTTCAAAATGTTTCATATTTTTTTTCCAACGGGAAATCTGTTAGCTAGCTAGCTAGCTGTCGTGCCCACGACCTAGACCTAGAATCCACGATCATTTCATACATCTCACACATTTTATCATGTTGTTGTTCTTGGAACGTTGTTGGAAAACTCGGCTTGGCTTTTGGCGATAAATAAACATTGGCCATCATCAAAGTATATTAAAGTGTGTGGATGTGTATGTTTGTGGAGAATACAAATGAGCCCAAGCCCATCATCTTGTGGAGTATATCAAAAAACGACGAATAAATCAAATCAAATCAAATGAAAAAAATAGAGATTTCCACCTCCCACTACGCGATCCAAATAAAGCATTCGGAAAACGGATGGATGGCCATTAAAATGGACACTTTTCCCAAAAAAAAAATCCATTATGCGGTGTTAATTGCCATTCATAAAATGGTTTTGGATTTGTTGGGAAGAGATCATCCATAAATCCGCAAAGGAAAATGATTTATGATGTGCGCATGCGCAAAAAGAAATAATTCTGATAATTCGAATTCGAAGCAAAAATAATTTTTGGCGCGAAATTCTTTCAAGATTATGATGATGATCGATGTTCAAATCAATAAATGATGATCAATTCTACTATGTGTAATATTGATTCTGATCAATGTCATTCAATCATTGTCATCATCTATCAATGTTTGTGCGAGAAAAAAAATAATTCTATAACCTAGTTTCTATAATTCATAACTCCCGACAAATTGATCCGATGACCTTGATCAATTGATTGGAGACGGTTCTAGAAACAAACAAACAAAAGAACAAACTCCAAAAAAAATAAGATTGGTCAATGACCTTGGATTCCCGAAATTGGATTCCAATCTGGTAGACGACTACGATGACGCCTTTCGAAACTTTATTCAAAAAAAAAAATAAATAAATAAATATTCTGGCGCACGGATTGCACTTGATGACTCCCACCCAGCTAGGAAACTGGGAGCCAGGATCTCTGGTTGTTGTTGTTCCTGAATCTTACGGTTTTCATCCAAAAACAAAAAAAAAACAACACAGACAATCATGTTAATTAAAGTCCGGGAATCCGGGTTCAAAAGACGGGACCCGCCAGAAAAAAAGCGAAAGCGAAAAAAGCGCTCAAAAGAGTTTAATTTTATAATTTTTTTTTTGGTTTTCAATTAAAACGACGACGACAATCCCGACGACAATCCCGACGACATTTCCCGGTTTCCCGTTTTAATGTTGGATAATTACCGGGATTCTTTTTATTTTCATCATCCTCCGTTTCCCGAAGCTCGCTGCCAGTTCTCGGTTCTAGCCAAAGCTTGCTGCAATCTCTCTCTTCACTGGCTCCTTTTTTGGCGTGATGATGGTCATGTGTTTGGTTGGAGTTGGTTTTTTTTGGATTTTATATTTCGTAATCGGATTATTATGGGCGATTTTGGCTCCCAATGCCCACTGTGTGTGTGTGTGGAATCCACACACTGTGTCCAGTTGGCGTTCCATGATCTCCAAGCAAACGAGGGAGCTGAGAGGGGCCAATTCAACTTCTGTGAATATCCGCAAGCGAAAAAACAAAAAAAAAACGAGTGTATTTCATGCTTTGAAATCCAATTAAGAGGATGGCGAGAGAGAAGAGAAGAGAATCCTCCGAGATGCTTGGCGACCAGAACGAGAGAAATCCTTTTTGGAGAATAAGCAAGGATTTTGTCTCCAACACACACAAACGCATTGAAGCCAAGTCTTTGGAAATCTTTTATTTTTGATGTTGGTTCCCGCACGCAAACCCACGCCAATTTTTGCACATCCAAATGCACCCATACAATTGCTTCCAGTATCTTCAAGGATCTTCGAGAGAAGAGAGCGGCAGTTGGCGCCGAAAAAAAAATCCAAAAAAAACGAATCCATGAAAAATTCGAATTCAGAAGAATCCAGAATCCAGAATTCGGAATCCAATGAAATTTTCATTTTCAGTGTCTCAAGGTCCAAAACCAGAACAAAAACAAAACAGGAAATCCTATGGATTCATCAAATCCATCATGTCCATCATGATCATGATCTGTAAATATCATGGCCATTGATTTTTGGGGGCCATATGGTCCTCAATGGTTGAAATGTCTGCAGTGGCTCATAGAGGGTCAATTTGATTTATTAATGCCTGGTAATGGTATGTGGGCGTGTACGTGTGTGTGGGGCTGGAGCCATCCACATCCGTGAACCAATCAGAGAGAGGCAGCTACAGCTTCTTCTACTGTTTATAGTGTGTGTGTCTCGTCATCAGGTCAAATCATCACTGATGGACCAATCAGAGGAGAGAACGGTTGTTATAGGCGTCCAACATGCACAGACTTGTACTGGTCAAGGCTGGTCGCTTCACAGCTTCTTCTAGTGTTTATAGTGTGTGTCTCGTCATCAGGTCAAATCATCACCACTGGACGAGAGAGAAGGAGGAGGAGTGTAGCTTCGTCTTCTGTTTATCAATGTGTCATCGGGTCAGATGGTTTGTGAACAGCCCACCGGATATTAGCAGGATTAATAGATTTGCCATTGCCATATGGATGAACGACTTGAGACAGTTAACTCTTGGACACTAATCTGCAATTCGAATTACATTCATAAATTAATGTGAATGAAAATCGAACGAGGGAGAGAGAGAGCGAGAGCCAATAAGATCGATTTTCGAACATTTGGATCGATCTTGTGTCGTCTGTTTGTGCCGTCTGTATGTGTGTGTTGCAATGATTAATGGAACCATTTGATATATCACTCTTAATCTATGTCATTGTGGGTTTGTTCGGCCGGCGATCGATCTCGAATGATCGATTGTCATGAACATAATTCAAATTGGATAGGATTGTGCAAGTAGGATGATCCTACTTTTCGAATGATTTCGGAAGACCCGCCCACACACATATTTTGTGGGCGGTCCAGATCACCACTTATTGCATCATTTTGTTTCTGGGTTATTGGAGAAACAAAACGAAATAATAAAACAAAAATTTGTAAAACAAGATGTTCCAATAAAAGCCATTCCTGGTCAAGGTTTCTAGACATACTAAATCAAAACCATCGTGGTCGTCGAGGACGATGATGATGATGAATATGATTTGGTGGTGGTGGTGGTTGCCTTCCTTCCGCAAACACCACCAAATTAATTCCTGTTTCAATGTCAATTAATGCTGAACGGGGAAGGCGTTCCGCGTATAAAATTCTTGTAAATTCTCGTTTTCGGTGCAAACCACATAAATTAGCCTTGTTGTTTCACATTGACATTCGAAATTGCCGTTCCAAAATCACATTTATCAACAAAAAACAAAAAACAATTTGATGATCCGGAGCAAGGACATTCGTGAATCGAAACGACAATTGAATATTTTGTTGGATAGAATCCTTGTCTTCATTTTATTATTATCATTTAAAATTTGATCATCATCATTGTATTTATGAAAAGGCCATACAGATTATATGAAGGCCCCACAGGATTTTGAAGGCCTGCCTCCAACAGAATAGCCCTGCAAAAGAAGAGGAGGGAGGAAATCAATTAAAAATCAATTTTTTTTATTATTGTTGGGGTGGTCTATAATCATGTATGATTGTAATCATAATGGTGTGTGGCTATCATTGTGGGCAGGACAAGCTCACGTCTCCCGTCTGTCTGTCTGCCTGTTTGTGTGGCTATAAAAATTCGAATTCGAATTTTAAATTGAAAGTTTTCGCGCATGCGCGTTCGCGTTTTCGATGAAAAACAAAATCACATTCGAAAATGTTCCAAAAATACTCGCTTTTTTCGAAAAATTTTTTTTATATTAAAATCTTGGACAAACAACTTGACCACCACCACTTGACACAGGAAACTGCGGACCTGTGGACAGGGCACATCCTATCCTATCCTGTTGTCGTTCCCTACACAAACAATGTACTCGAAAAAAAATAAGCGATTCCAAATTGAAATCTTCATTCATTCATTCAACAATTCAACAACATTCGAGGCATTCGAAGATTAAATCTTTTGACTTCCCCCTTCCATCCTTGCTTCCCCCTTGAAATCAACAGGTGATGCATACAGGTGAGAGAGTGTGGGTAGTGGTGTGCTCAGGTGATGCTACCTGTTTTCGAATTATCACCAGCTTTGAGTGATTTTCAAGTGTGCGAAAACCGTGTCCAGGTTATTATCATCATCATAATCATCAAATTGGTTTTGAAGCATAGCGATAATCTCTCGGAAACTAAATCCAAACCAAACAACAATCAACAATCTGACCGGCCACCGGTCATTGAATTCTGCTTGGCATTTAAAGGGTTTACGGTTTTCATTGTTGGTTGTGAAACCTGGAAGAAGAGTTCTAAAAATATCACAAGTTTTTGGAAGCTTGTGTTTTGGCGGGAATTTTTCGGGATGTAGCGATTAACGGTAAATTAGGAAATCCTTTCTGGATTAACGCTTTGCACACACGCACACACAATCACCAAGAGGAAATGTGATTCTGCCATCATTGGCGGAGGTGGTGAACCGCGTGAACACGAAAAGTGTCCGCATGTGTGAAACGTCCGTATACAACGTACGTAAGTACGTACAACGTATGGCCGGCCCACTCTACCGCGTTAAGCCCATCCCCCGCTTGTGTGTGCATGCGTGTTAATTCAATTGTTCAATCGTTCGTTCGTTTCCAAACAAAAACACCATTTTTGGACAAAACTCAAAAATTCCCAAGCATGGAAAGCGAGGGGATTATGCGAAAGCAACAGATTTGGCGTGATGGCGGCGGTGTTGACGCCATCACGCCATGATTAACCGTTATGGTCGTCGTCGTCGTCGTTGTCATTCGGTTTTGGTTTGTGCGAGTGTCCGAGCGTTTTTCTTTTGTTCCGGATCGATTTGCATAATTATCCGGATCATTCTAGCATGCGAGCTCGGTGATTTGTTGTTGTTGTTGGCGCCCGGGCGCCATCAATTAACATGATTATATGAATTTTCACAATTCAAATTGATTTGGCTCCCCCTCCCCTTCTTCTCCCTTCCCCCCAATAATCGACAGATTGATTGGAATGGATTAATGGATGGATAAAGCCATCAAAACGGATAATGTATGTAATCCATCGGATCCATGGATCCATCCATCCATTCACTACATCCATTATTGATGAGTGCCAAAGGAGAAGATGTAGCTAGATAGCTTGATAGATGGCTTAATCATACAATTCGCTGGATCCTCCGCAGCAAAGCAAGTGAAATCCATTAAAATGTTCCAGCCAATCAAAATCATCATCGGTTTGGACAAAATTAATTGTTTCGTTCAGGTCGTCTCAACAACAACAACATATTGTGTGGTAATTACAAGTTGATCATCATCATCATCATCATCATCATATAAATTTAGATTCGATTTGGGATCAGGATTCGGTGGTGGTTGTTGTTCCGTTCGATTTTTCCCGTCCGTACTTTGTGAACAACTCTCGTTGGTCGTTTTGTGGTATGTGGAGGGGATTTCCCTTGGCCAACCAAACTAAGCTCATCAAGAGCTAGATCAAGAGCTTTGGTGCTAGTGAGATCTAATTGTCTGTGCTACGAGAGCGACTAACTAAAAATAGCCTCGAAACAACAACAAGAAGATCAGAAGCTGAAGAACAATGATGATGATGATTGTCAAGAACAACACACCGCGAGAGATCCACACTGATGGACAATCATCATCATCATCATCATCAAAAAGTGGGTGAAAATAGAAATCTCGCGGCTGGAAAAATAAAATTAAAATTATGATTATTCTCGACATGTTTCATGTCAAACTACATCATCTTGTATTCATTCGCCACGCCCACTCGCACACGCCCACATGCCAATCACAATCATCTCACATATTCTAATAATTAACGATCTTTTAATTGCCAAGGTAGAAATAGCCAGCGGCTATATCCACATGACTTGGGCTGGAAAAAGGAAGAGCAACTAAAAAAAATTGGGCCGAACATAAATGAGGTACATATATTCGTCGAATGATATTTGTGGTGGTGGTGGAAATGTCCCGTTTTTCCATCATTGGACGATGATGACGATGATGATGATGATGTCCGAAAAAATGGACTACCCCACACACTACCACACGCAGATATGATGATGATGATCAAAGATGCCACCATCATCGGCCTGGCGGAACAACAACAACAATGGTGGGAATCCCCGCACAAACCGTGTGGTCATCCAAAAATGAAGTATCATCATCATCAGGTGGTTTTTCGGCCGTTTCGAAGGTTTTTTAGGTTGATAATTTTATTTTTCGTTGATATTTTTGGTTGGACATTTTGTTCTTGTCCACCACCACACACTGGCCGACTGGCTTGAAATAGAACTCCAAATTGAACTAGATTCTTTTTTTGTCAGCTGACCGGACACACACGGACGGACACTCGCACAGCAGTATGTGATTATCTCAATCAACCAATGATACTAATGATGATGATGATGATCTTGCAGGTAATGAGATTGTGTATCTGGGCGGGTGTGTTATCAGATTAATTAAAGAGTAATACGACCTCCTTGAAAATTGCCATATAAAAAATGGCTATTTCAACCTTGTTGGTCTGACTGGACAGGATATAGGAGGAAGAGGAGCTAAAGCTAGCTAGAGGTGTTTGGAGGCGGAGCGAAACAGAGAAACGCCCCGGATTCTAAATTTATTATCAAAAGGGGAGCCACACCCACTGGATGCTGTTGATGATGGTGGAAGAAGAAAACAATTAAACAATCAAACCACAGGTGACCTAGAGACAAGCGTGCTGACATTGTGTGAATGTGTGTGCAAGTGTGCAAGTGTGTCCGTTTGCTTGTTTCGGAAATTGGAGCACACACCGGGAGCCATCATCATCATCAGCAAACAAGGCGCCAGGATAGAGTGTTGCTGTGTCTTTGGAAGAAGATGCGCCAAAGATAGAAATCTACCTGGCCAGGTTAAGCTAACTGTTTAAATTTAATTAATATGCTGATTGCGACTAAGCAAGCTCGACAGATTACATAACAGATGACCACAATATCAATCACATGGACGAACGAATGGTAACCCACAATCAGATGGACACACACACCATGGACAATGGACAATGTTTGGAGGTTTTAATTGTCGCCAACACACACACTCGAGGGAATTTGTCATTCTCCTTGAACGCTTAAGAAAGCGATGTTCATAATTATCATCATCATCAGCCACGAAGATTAATCTGGACACACACACACACACTACTACAACCAGGGTCGTCCTGCGATCGAAATTAGGGCAACCAATGGGAGCCAATCTTGGAAGCCAGTTCCCAGAATGGCCAGTTCCCAGAATGGCCAGTTCCCAGTTCCATGATGATATTTTTGGAACATTTTGGCCCGAAAAAAAATCGTGATCCACTCTCTTGGACGCTTGGACAATCCTGATGATCTTGTTGTTGTTCTGAATCGTCGTCGTCGTCGATTTATATTTGAAAAAAGAAAATCATTTTCCATTCCGAAATCGTCTCTTGGTGTGGAAGCCTCGCTTGAAGACGATTATCATCATCATGGTTGAATTCAATCTACTTATGAAAAAAGCGATGCTTCAAGACGTATTGTTATCGTTGTCCCGGTGGCTGCGGTGGCCATCCATCCATTCATCTTCGTTTCGAAGTTCGCGTTCTTTGAAAGATCTTTGAATCCATCGCTATTCTGCTTCCTATCGGCGGTGCTGTTCATTGTCAAGCTCGACCATCATCATCTTCATCGCATAATAATAATGATAATGATGATGATGATGATGATAATAATAAGTGGAATGCAATGGCCGCACACACACATAATTGATTGAGACTTCCTGTGTGTGTGTGTGTCTTTGTTAGAGGCTCGTGCTGCGCATGCGCGAAGGGGAGGATTCAAAATTGATGACCAAACGCCAACAATCAATGAAAGAAGGAAAAATGGACATTGGCCATTGGCCAGCACAATTATTATTATGAGATGATGATGATGATGATGTTCAGCTAAACGTCGACGTTCAGTGAACTTGAAGGTTTTGGAACAAAAACGTTCGAAATGACTATTTCCACTCTACTCTAAATAAAGCTTCTAAAAGAATATTTTCGTTATTATTATTATTATTATTTCATTTTTATGGACATCTCACGATCTGATTGCATAATCCGCATCATTTTTTTGTTTTTTTTTGTTCGAAATCTTCCAAAACGATCTTCAACACGTGTCCATTGGTCGTGTGTTCGTCCATCGAGCAGTCTATTTTGACCCGAAGTGACGATCCGGGATCGCTCTCTCTCGTTGTCTTTGTCTTAGCTTTGAGCTTCGAGTTCCAGATCAATTTATGATCCAAATATGATGTGTCACATGCACGCAAGCACACACGCAGCATCGACCACTAACCATTATCCACCGAAGTAAAAATACTTCCACACGGGGCTTCAAAATGATCCTCTTCGCAACCTTGACATAGTTTTCGCCTGCCGAGATTCGAAATCGAATTCAAATTTTTGTGTGTGTTCGTTTCGCTTTGATTTATTTTTAAAACAAAAAAAAATAAAAAAAAATAAAATCCAGCTTCTTCGCGCGCTTCTTCAGCTTGATTTTCCAGGTTCTATTTTCCGGGGCAGCAATAAAATAAAAATTTCAGGAAAAAAAACAGGCGGAGACCGTACACAGATGACGTGTTCAAGATTTAAATATTTGATAATGGTCGTTAATGATTTTTTTCCGTCAACGGTAACGCCCCGTAACCTCGACCATTGCTTGCTTGCTTGCTTGCTGTACGGTGCTTTACCATTGTTTTTGGATTTAATGGTTTTGCTGCCCTCCTGTCTGTCTGTCTGTCTGCATGTGTGACAGTGTCACCACTACCACCTCCTCTTTTTCACGGCTTGACACTTCATGTTTTAAACAAAATTTCAAGGACGAAAACTGTGTTAATCGTCCTCACAATAAGAAGCAACAGAAGCAGAAGAGGGAGGAGACGTATGATGGTGATGATGATGATGGGCAAAATCAAATTTTGATTGGTTGTATGTGCGCGTATGTGTGTGGGTGTGGGCGGAGCTACACCATAGTCGTACATTTAGTCGTACGTATGCACACACTTTTCCATACAAAAACTCATTATGCACGCGCTGAATGCAAGTTCAATGTTGAACAGACACAGACAAGCACACACCTCGCATACCACACATTAGCACTATGCACAGTACTAGCTAAGGAGGAGGCTCTACATGACTCTGCTCTATTATAGGCTCAATCCATTGGTGTCACCAGGATGGTGGCTAAAGGGTTAAGAAAAAATTAACCCTTATAAGGGTGGTGAAAATTATATGGCTGGAAATTTTTGTGAAATTTAAAACACACTGGTTTCCGGCTGACCCCGAGCTCGGACGAGAGTTGTTAATCCGTGGTGGTGGTCGGGTCGGGCGATAATCTTCACTGGCACTGGCATTCAAATTCAAATTGCTGGCAGACATACACCGCATCAATGGATGCGGCGGTTTCTTAGCATATTTGGGAATATATTTTGAACATCTCGACGAGAATATCTTGAATGGGAAATCTCTCTCTCGCTCGCGGATGCCATGGATGCCATTCATTTTCATAAATTATTTACATACAATCACCTGTCTTGAATCAATTTCCTCACTCTCTCGGTGTCTTTTGTTCTTCCTCTTCTTTTTCCTCTCGACAACAACAATTTGTATCTTTTTGGGGTTAAAATATAATACAAGTGAAAAGAGGGAGGAATTGGCAAATTGTTTCCCTTCCTCCCCCCAATTTTTTTGTTCGTTTGTTTCGATGTTCATCGGCGGTCTGACGAATGATCCTGTCAACCTGTCTGTCTGTGGTGTGTTCCAAGTTTGAATCCATCACGATTTTCATCGGCTTCAACGGCCACGCGTGTGAACCACCACGAACAACAACGAACAACAGTGGCACGATGTTCACCACATCATCAGCTGACATGGGCGAATGGAGAGTGACCACTGGCCACAACCTCAAACACCACACATCACCGTGGTTGGGCTGGATGGCTGGTGTGAACAACGTGATACGATCGCCACCACCACCACCACCGTTAGTTTTGAAACAGGATGTGTGTGTGTGTTAATTGGATTAATAATTTGTTTTACTTCTTCGTCTTGTTGTTAATTAATAATTATTAATTTTTTGTTGTTGTTGTTGATGATAATTAATCAAATGTTTCGCTTCCGAAACAACCAACCTAACGCAAGCAAAAAAACAGGCAACAAGCTAACCTAACGTCCTCGGGCAATGCGGCGAAACGCAACCTGACCTAAACATTCCAAGGAACCAGACACAGAACCTCGAATCTGTCTTGTTCCAACAACAAGGACAAAGCATCATCGTGTTGTGGTTGTGGAAATTCAAAGATATGATTGCGCCCGGTCGCCACCACCACGATGATGATGATGATAATGGTGGTTGTGGCTACGATGGATTGTTCGGGTGTCATCATCTTCATCATCATCATTTTTTTCGGCTGCTGGCCATTATTATCCTCATCATCATGATGGTGATCATCGCCATGGTTTCGGCAACATCGAAACATCGAAACATCGACAACGAAAATAATGGATTTCAATGCTTGATTCGATTTCGATTGTTATTGATCGGTGTCATTGTGTGTGTGTGTGTGTGTTTGTGCGTGTTCAATACTTTTTGTGGATATTTTTCATTTATTTATTTATTTTCGCGAAAAAAAAGTTTTTTTTTGAAATTTTTTTTTGAAATTTCAAATTTCGCAACTTGGCAAATCCATGGCGCCCACACACACACTCGTGTTGCTAAATCCAATAAGCTCGCGCATGCGCACGCAAGACACCAGTTCGTTGTCCTATGTTGGGGCCGCCTACCAAGCATTCCAGCTAAACAGGAGACGGAGCTATATTCCTCTCTGATTGGTCAAGCGATGATTTGACACGATGACGAGACACACACTATAAAGCGATGCTAACCAGTACTTGTCTGTGCATGTTTGACGCCTATAAGAACCGTTAGTCCCCTCTGATTGGTCCATTGCGGTGATTTGACTTGATGACGAGGCATACTAGGACACACACAGGAGCACGAGAAGGCGTATTTCCGTTATGTCCTATTCAGACCTGTACTTTATGAATGGCCCGCCCAAACACACACACGAACAGGATCTTGTGTGTGTTCCAGTTTCTTATGGTCGTCGTCGTTGTCGTGGCTGTTGTATGCCAGTCTGTCTAATTGTTTTTTGTTATTTTCATGCGGTTAATTTGAATTACAATGATCCAGGCGCCAATGCAACGCCGTGTTAATCCAGCCGGCCAGCCAGCCAGAGCCTTTTGAGACACAGTCTCTGGTCGTAGACAACGACGACGTTGACCAATAAGAAGAAGAAGAAGTTACGTAAAAAGAACATTTCGAAGCCGTTTTTTTCAATTAAAAAAAACAAGAAACAAAAAAAGAAATTAAAACTTTGTTTTATTTAATTAAGCTGGATCGCGCGTTGGCTGCTGTGTCCAGTCTGACACAACAACAACAGCAACAATAAAACACTAGTAGCTCTCTTTTGTTGTTGTTGGTGGCCTCCAAAGCCAAAGCCAATCATGTTGACCAGCGCCAGCCAGCCAATCCGAACACACACACAACTTGTTTATACGAAGACGTGAGAGCCAGTAACATTGTTCCGCATCCACATCGTATTGATGCAACAACAATGATTGTAGAGTAGAGTAGTGTAGTGTAGTGTAGACTTAAATTGATGCGCTACTCAAAAGCTTGAGCTGTGATGATGATCCCGAGGATAATCCATTCATTTCATTGGATTGGAGTTTGAATCCATTGAAATCCATCCATTCTGATTATAATCATCATCATCCGCCAGACAAATCGATTTGATCCATCCACAGACAACGACCGAGCGACCGAGAAAGATGGAGATAGAGAGAGAGAGAGTGGGTTTCAAAATCGATCATTGCCATCATCAGGATCATTGTGTGGCGATGTGAGGATGTTTAGCCGCATCAATCGGATGCAAAGAGTTGATTGAACCGAGAATGGAAAACATTGTAAACTTGAAAATTGATTTCAATTTCAATTTCAATTTTCCGAAGAAGAATATAACAAAAGTGTATATCTTCTTGTTGTTGTATCCGCACGCAAGCACGCACGAAACGGGCGCCAACAAAAGCGGCACACACACAGATAAAGGGAAAGGGATCCGCTTTGTCGCCCAAGACCTTGTTGTACAGGGGGAAACAAGGAATTTCTTTCAGGGAGCCAGGGCGCCATGGATAGTCAGGGCGCCATCCATCCAGGATTATCATCATCATAGTCGTGGTCTGCTTTCTTTCATTTTTATTTTCATTTTCTTCTTGAAATAATAATTGAAATGGCCGTTGGGGACAAAAAAATATGGACTTTGAAGAAATACAAAATGTTTAACGCGAATACGCGCACGCCACGCCGATTACGCTTACGTAGTGTAGTTAATCCTTTTGAATACACACTCTCTGTCTCTCATCGCTCCCAAAATCCTGGCGTCTCGTGGATACGCGCTAAACGCGCATCAAGGATCTTACAATAATAATAATAATTGTAATAATAATCTTAATAATAATAGTAATAATTGAATATGTTGTGTATACTCGAACGTGTTACACACCAACAAAGATATATCCGAGAAAGGCTTTTCTTTTTGCTGGATAATAATATCCAGTGGATATATTAACGGTTTCTGTTACGCAATACGCAGTACATCCAACACATATAGACGAGCTTCATACAACGATCCGAACCGATCCGATAATGAGAAATGTTTATGCAAATACACACACACAGGCAGCCGGGCGCAAGAATGGAAATTCCATTCAAAATCCATAAGGCGTCAACCTGGATTCTATTGTTTATTCTATTCTATTCTACTATTTTCGTTGGTATTTCTTGATTTTGTAACACTTGTCTCCGCAGACACAAGAACAAGATTGTCGTACGACAACCATTGTTCACCACCATCAAGCTTGAAGAAACAATGGACAAGTATCCAAATAATTAGAGTAATCTGACGTTGATTACCATGATAATGTCCAAAGATGTTTGGTTAGGTTTACGGACTATCATTGTACTGAAGAAGAAGACGTCGAAGACCAAGACCAAGACGAATATCAAGCGTTAAGCAAACAACAATGTAATGTAATGTACAGAGTGTGACCTGGAAAACTTGTTGTTGTTGTTGTTGGAAATAAAAGAATCCACGTTTAGCAGCGTTTGTTTTTCGCCATTCATTTTGGATGATGATAATGGCGATGGTGAACCGTATCCTCTCTCTTGCACTCAAGCACACACATAGACATGCACTGAACACCGGTAGCATCCACATATAATGTTTCCGGAATACAATGTTATACCGAATCTGGTTCAGTAGGACACCACTTGCAGGCTAATTCGATTCTTTATAGGCCGATTGTTGTTGTTATCCTCGACTCGAGGAGGCTGTGTTTGGCTTCGATGATAATCAGATTTTGAGAATTATCATCCACCATCATCCAGCATCATCATCGTTCTCGACCAGTTCGTGATGTTCGACAAACTACAAGCAGACAAATTCTCCCTCGCTCTTCGCGTTATTCAAATTCCAGCAGCTACCTCGACGATGATGATAATATCAACAAACAACAACAACCATCCAAAACCAAGGATAATCATCGAGGTAAACACAACAACAACATGCACCATTCCGATTCTTCACCGACACACACACACACACACATCCAATCATCATCATCATCTTGATGGTGGTGGTGGTGCGATGTTGATCCGCTGAGACACCACCATCGCAGACACCACCATCACATAGAGACACCAAGTGTGTTAACGTGGATGCTCCTCCCCCAAGCCAGTGCGCTTTCCCCTCCCCTGCTCAAGCTACAGCAGTACAGCTTCAGCAATCTCTGCTCTGATTGGTTAATATTATTTGTGACTAGACTTTTAGTCACTAGACTGTTGAGCTGATGCTGCTGTTTGATTGGCTGGTAATCTAATTGGCTTCTGTCATCCCCCTCTCTCGCTCGTTCACTCTCCTCCCCTTGATAGCTTCTATCATCATCATCATCATCATGGTCATCATCGGACTTTGTACGAACGAACGAGTAGAAAAGGAGGTTACGGCTGCAGGATGCAAAACGGGGATGAGCCAATAAGAAGAAGAAGAAGAGTAGAGAGAGAGAGAGGCTGGTGGACTGGTTAGCTGGATTGGCTGGCTGGCTGTCTCTAGGTCATCAGGGTAATTTGTGCGAGCGAGTTTGCGAGCGTTTGCGTACAAGAGATGAAATATTGCGACCAAGAGAATTATCAGAAACGTGCTAACGAGCCTCATCATCATCGTCTTCAGCATCTTCGACTTCGCGGCCAGGTTAGCTTGCGATGCCGGCGAAGATGCCTTCTTGAAGCCAATGGATGGTCAGGTTGATCTAGGGAAAACCGACCGATGGACAGAAAGAAGAGAGAGCGAGAGATCGACCGACTGGTCTCACCAATCCGCATCATCCGCATCATTCCGCGAAAGGCTTGAAAAAACAACAACGGTCGGCCATCAATTCAATTCAAGAAGACGAAGAAGAAAAATAGGATTTAGGTAGCCAATGGCCAATGGCTTTAAAAATTCGTAGAATATAAAATAATAATTCAAATTCAAATTCAAATTCAATACGGTTGAAACCATTTTGAATTTGATTCAACCTATACACTGAATCCAGCATCCATGAAGACCATGGATAACATCCATCCACATTTGAGTTGATGATGGACAACAGGTTTCCCCGAAACGAGCGGTCAGAACGGTCAAGACATACACCGAGAAAGAGATGAAGAAGCTAATGATGTTGATGTTCATCATCATCATCATCTCCATATTGTTTATGGGTAATTTGAATCTAATTTCAATGATCCGTGTGTGTGGATCATCAAATTACCATACAGGCAACAGGCAAGCAAGACATCGGAGAGACAAGAGCTTGTTGTTCAGCTTTCTCATGGCTTCTTCGGATGACCGAGATATTTCGAGTAGTAATAGTAGTAATAGTAGTTTCAATAATAATTTTCAGTTTCGTCCATCACCATCATCATAAATATCAAATAATATTGAATCCAGATCAAGAAATTTGATTGGATCGAATCGGATCATGTGTTGATCGGACTAGTTGATCCAGTGTGTGTTTGATTGGAATGCGCCTGAGAATTTCTAGAATTCTAGAATTCTGCTTCCGTTCCGTTCATAGAGGACGTTACCAGCAGGATATTCCTGCAGGATCAAGAGAGACCTAAAGGTGTAGTAGAAGTCATTGACTTGTTTGAAATGATTGTTGTTGGCAATAATTCATTAAGCCAAACTGTCACCCAAGTGAAAGCGGAGGATCATCTCTCTAACATCATCATCATCATTATATAATGATAATCATCGTCGGGCATCGTTTGTCACCGAAGACACACAAGACACACACACACTTGGACACTTGTTGCATTAATTTTTCTCGTTTCAATCATGTGATTTTCATTTTCGGGAGGGAGGGGGTGGCAAATAGCCAACCACCGCCACTACCACTACCCCAGACAATGGGATACGGATGTCTCCCCCTCTGCCCGTCCTTCTGCCTCCCCCACCATTTGGATTGTCTGTATGCTTGTCTGCTGGATTAAAATAGCCCCTAAAAACGAAATGTGTTTCTTTCTAAAAGTGTTTTGCACTCGGAATGAAAATTGATTATTTACAAAGTGTGTGCGCCAACAAAATTAAAATTAAGATTAAAATAAAAAAAAAATAAAAAAAAAGGGTTGAAAAACAACAAAACATAATGATAATTACAGGCTGTCGTACGCTAATATGGCGCCTATAGGTAAGTCGAACGCCGGAAAAAAGGGGGCCAGACACACATCAACAGCAGCTATTCATAAACAATGTGCACAGACATTCCATTCACAAAGAATGTGTCTCTAGCGCGCATTGCGCATTCGGACAAATACAATAATGATGATGATGATGATGATGAATAATTACCGGCAATTTTCTCGGCCGACTGGAAACCCAAATCGAAAGATAGATAGATAACAGCGAAAACGAGAGATAACACCAATACCAATGGAAAATGAATAAATCAACCTGTGGGGTTTGAAAGCGAACACCACCACCACCAATACTATTGGAGGATAGGAGGGGGAAAGAACAAAACACCGATAAAAAACCCGAGCAACATTCGTAAATAATGTTACTCGTAGATAACCGTGCGCGTTTTGTTGTTGTTGTTGCTTCGTGCTCAATAAAATGCAGGTTATTTTCAGCAAGCGAGGCTATGTGCTGTTGTGTTTTGTTTTGTCTGGTGTGTGTGCGTGAATCCACCGTGTTGTTCCACCACCGAGACACAACAACAATAAATCAATGCATCGATGTTCGAAAAGAATAATAGCTCGAACGCACACACACACACATAAACCCGATCGAGCAAGCGAGCGGGTTGTGTGAATATTGGTATGGCGCCAATATTGGCGGCGCCATGTACCAGTAAATAATAATAATAATAATGGCCACTTCGTGGACAATGAATCTAAAATGAACACCACGGCAACAGCGGCAGCAAATGGGTTAAATAATAATAAAAAAAAGGAAAGCTAATAAAGATACGGTCAATTTTGGAGCCGAGTTTTTCGGGCCGGATTTTCCATATTTTCAGTGCTAGCGAGCGAGAGCGAGAGCAAGAGCGAGAGCGAGAGTTGTGTGTGTGTTTAATGAGATGAATTTTATATCGGAAAAAAACAAAAATGAAGATAAAGATGCCAAAAAGGCTATAAATACATGGCATGTCTTGTTTGCTTGCCATGTCTTGGTACATTTGATCAATCAATCACCGATCGACCGACCGATCCATCTATTCCATTCATTCAAAGCAAAAATAAAGATAAAAAGATCATTTGGGTTAATTATTTTTTGTGGGGGGGGGAGACACACAAAGCGAGGGGGGAGGGAAGAAGAAACAATAAATCCCCACAATGTGTGTGTGTGTGCTAGTGTGCTGTCCACCATTGGCCATCGACATGAGCACATGATGATAATCGCCTTGTTCGAAAAAAAAGGGTTTTTCGGGCCTCCGAAGACTACACCGAAAACTAGATCAAAAGCATAAAACCAAACGCCAAACCGACATAAGATAATGCCGCCGAAAACATAAGCTGACGGCGAGAGAGAGAGAGCCAACCTAAAACGAGGCAAGGTTGTGTGAGGCAACAACGACGATCCGAGAAAACGACTTCGACGACGACGACAAAAAATAATAATCCCCGATTTTGAAATATTGATCCGAACCAAAATTATGGTGATAATTTACAGTGCTAGAGTGCGACCGTACCGACCGACGACGATCAATCGCCCGAAAAAAACAAAGCCATAATCATATGATTTATTATGACGATAGTCTCGAGGTTTTTTGTCGGGATATATTTTTCCAAGGGGAGACCGGGTGAAAGCCGATTATTATTGTTGTTGGGCCCGAAATTATGTAATCATGCTATGTTGAAACATTATGCAATAATGATTATGGATACATATTTTTTGTTTTGGTTTTAGATAGCAAATTTTCAACAACTAAATCAACAAAATCAACAACGAAATTCAAAAAAAACTTGAACTAGTTTTTAATTAATTTTAGCTTTTTGAAATTTTCAAAATTTTCAAAATTAACACAAACAAACAAGCAGGCTAAGTTCAAGGATTGCGAGAGAGAGATGTTTGGAAAAAGATACTCGAAAAAGTTTCGACAAGATTCGGTCTTGTGCAACACCCGTTCGGTCCATCAGGGGTTAAATTTCTGGGCGGTAACTTCGAAAAAAAAATAACGCGCTAAACTTACCTTTTTGTGATTTTAAAGCGAAAAAACTAAAGCGAGAGAGAGAGAGAGAGACGGTTGGGTCGAAATAGTCGAAATAGCCGAAATAGCCGTCGTGTTGGTCCGTCCTCCGACGATACGGCAGACAGGGCGGAGCCAAATTTTTTTTTTTGGTAATATAGAAAGCACAACACTATCACAAATTTAGCAGTGACACACCACTACTGTGACACACTGGTAGGGACACACAATGAATGATGATAATGAATTTGATTGGTTAGTTGGTTGGTTGGCTGTACCTTCTTCTTCTTCGTTAGATATTGGGGGTGATGGGCGGGGCCTGCAATCAGAAAGGATCAAATAAGTTATTTTTTTGCTTAGGGTTAATCTTAGCGCGCGCACACACAGGCACACACACAAATATTAACCCTCTCTCGTCCTCTGTGTGCAAATGAGTCCCTAAATTTGAAGAAAAAAGAGCTCAAGTAGCACTTGTTGAACAAATCAAGCAAAATTTTGTTTTTCAGCCATCACACATAGGACAAGGTCAGGGCATCGAAGTTTTTGAAGACCAAAACGGCGACGATGTCGAATGGTGATAATGAATTGAAACGCTTGATTTTGTTTGTTTTAATTGTTTTTGGCTGAAGCTTTTAAAATTAATCTCAAAAGACGCAAAGGACACTGGATACGAGGGATTTATGATCTCCCGAACATCAGCCATCAGCAGCCGCTGCATCATCTAGCCCTGAACATCTTGTAAACCCTAAAAAACGACTTAATTTAGACCTCTGGACGCACACCAAGACATTCACACACATACACACACACAAGCCTTCGGCGATTCGAGGCCATAAAGACACCACCACCAACCACAACAACAACGGCACAACCCGAAGACCGGGGGTTAAGCTGCTGCAGCGAGGTCAAAGTTAACCCTCAGCAGCAAAATGTGTGGATCTATGCGTGTGTGTTAACCCCCCAACCTCCAAAAAACAAAAAAAAAGTAACCCATACGAGCTTGTGGTGGTCGCCCAGAAAAACCAACCAACCAACCACCCGGCAACGTGAGAAAGGTAAATATGTGATGTGATCTTATTCTGATGTGTGACAGACTGAACACGCATCCACATCACACACGCAT